>VYZM01017511.1:322356-351682 GCA_013398915.1 Dromas ardeola
AAAAAAAAAAAAAGGAAAAAAGAAAAATTAAAAAGCATTTAAGTCAGAATGACCAGTCCCCTGGAGCTATGGTATAAGATCCTGGCTTTGGTATCCTTGTGGTGGGCCACAGCAGGGGCTCTTGGTGAAAGCAGTGGTGGTTTTTTGGAAGACAGAGGCTTCAGCCCCTCTGGTCCCCCCTAGGAATGGGGCAGTGGCCAGGTTCAGGGCTGGATTCCTTGTGCAGGAGGAGGTTTGGGGCTCTATACCTGCCTGCTGTCTCCCCATCCTTCCTCCAAGCAAGCTGTTTCCCCAACAAAGCATTGACTAAACCAGCCTTTTTAACCAGCGATCTTATTTGAAGAGAAATATAACCCAGAAAGAAACAGGAGGGTTGTTCGTATTATGAGCTTTAGTCTGTGCAGATCAGGTGGTGCTCAGTCAGTCTAGTCTCCTGTTGCTCTTTTTTTTTTTTAAAAAAAAACCAAACAAACAAACCAAAAAAACCAAACCAAACAAAAGCCAGCCAGAACCACCAACTGTACTTTTTACCTCTTCCTCTGGTGAAAAGATATTATCCACGTAAACAACCCCACTGAAATCTGTTTGAGTGCTCCTAGTTGTTTGTGTTATTTCTATATTAGTTTTTGGCTGATCTTCAGACTTTGATACAGCTCTGTGAAGGAAGAGGCCAGCCTTCGCTGAGCTGTAATCATAAAAGTGAGTAGGGGGGGGAAAAGGATGTGGGGAAGTAACCGCAGTTTTCCCCTGATGTACTGCAGGTGGGCAGCAGCTCGAGTGGCCCTGTCTCAACAATTTCTTTCATTTCACTGTTTGCAGAAATTGGGGTCTACAAATAGCAATATTTCTGCAGAGGTAAAACAGACATTGTACACAAAATCTTGTTTTGGCATTTCGCCTCTCTTCTGTTTCTGATTGCACATGGTAACTTTGTTAGATGTGATATTCCTGTTGCTTGGATGATATTTGATATCTTTAAACTTGTGCTGTTTTGTTGCCTTTTACAGTTTTCTGTCTCATAAAGAGCAGGTTCTAATTGCAGGTCTGCAGAGACGTGTACTGATTTGCTGTGTAAATAAATTTGGCGTAAATCTTAGCCTACTGTCTGTATGGACAACTCAAATCTTGGATCATAACGCTCTTGGATCCCTCCTCTGCCTCAGTTTCCTCTAAAACAGGCTTGTCTACCATGCAGCTGAGAGGTTAAGGTAAACACTGTTTTCAAGTAGCTTGAGATTAATTTACTGACATAAATGAGTTACTGTAAAAATAACACTGGCAAAATGAATTATACCTAGGAGGTTCACAAAAATCTTTATAGACATACATGGGAAGTAATTAGAAATGTTACCTTACTAGGTAATTGTTTTAGGATTTAATTTTCAAATTAGTATTAAATTGCTTTGAGACTAACTTGTTTGTCTTTTTTTTTTCAGTTCGCTTTATCCTGAGCCCGCCCTGTAATATTTGATACTCTGTCATCGTATTGTCATTGGAGACAATGCAGTCCAAAGCCTTGGACTCCCTACATGGGAGCAAATAGGATTATTCATTCTGGAATTTCTCTGAGCTTTAATCCTTCTTGCATTAGGGCTCCTTAAATATTAAAATGTAATATGAAGTGATGGGTGTGGATTCCGTGAGGTCTTTCTAGAGCTTGCAAAGGACAAAGATTGACTCTTAAATCAAAAGGGAAGTTTTTTCTGAAACTGTGCTACAGTATCTGAGCGGGGAGTCTGTAAGGTTTGAGTCTGTTGCTCTGAAGAGAATGTAACTTGTACATTTTTCTCATTTTTTTTTTAAGTTTAACTCCCTTGTAGTTAAAATAATGTGTAATTAAAATGACCCCTATTTTCATTAATTGTTTCTGCTTTGGATTGTTACTAGGGAAGAAATCAAAGGGACCCAGCTGCTAATCATTTTAAGTAACTTTTGACATGAGAAAACATGGCAGAGAGCATGGAAAAAACACTTTTCAATTTAATTGTGCACCAAAGTGCGCAGGGAGAGGAATTTCCCCTACAAATGATTTCAGGTGACAGGGTCCCTCTCCTGCAGTTCAGAATCTGAAAAGAAAACACATGAAGTGGTTATTCTGCAAGGACTTATTGCCTGGCAGTCAAGTTTGTATATGCATGGTCAAGAACATCCAGCAGGATGCCAACACTCTTGAAATAGGCTTTCGGGAGAATATAAGCACTTCTGGTGCTTTGGAACTTGCACCATCACTGTCTTCTCTGGTTGTTTCTGAAGAACTGGGTTAATACTGCTCACTTATTCCAAGGAGGAAAATGTGCTTGTCCCACTTCAAAAATAATTTCTGTCTGTGGATGCTGAGCAGACGGACGTGTCTCCTTGGACCTGCGGTGAGTCTGCACGTGGGACTGTGGTGTCAGGCTCTGTGCTACTGGGGGCTCCAGTACTGTTTTTGTGTGAGTTCGGGTGTGCTCTTTGCCAAAAAAAAGTATTAAATCTGTTATATGCTTAGTAATAAAATATCTAGTTGAATAGTAGAATGCAAATACTGAAAGCTTATTTTACAGCTAAATATGATTCATTTTGTTATTTGCATTCACATATTCATTCCTGTTAGAAACCATGTTTTAAGTTTTTGAGGAGTTGCAAATTGCTGAAGACATTCTGCTTTCAAACATTCTCACTTTCCAGTGAAGAGCATTTGAGCTTATTTTTTTTTAATTTACCTTTCAGTTTAAGGTCACCCTCTCTAGCTGGTCTCTGGTCCTGCAGCCATCTCAACTGATGCTCACAGCACTGCTGCTGTAACTTCTTAATCTTCCTCCTCCAAGAGCAAACCCCCCCTTATCAGACTCTGGCATCCCCTTGGCACCTTTCCTGTGGGTGCCTCCTCGGGTACCCCCACCTCTGGTTGCAGAAACTAGGTGTCGTCTATGTCTTACAGGCAGGAACATCAAAGTCTTACCCTAGCTGGTGTCCCTGCCAGCTGGCACGGAGGGAGGATCACATTAAGTCAGGTATGGTAAATACTTCTGCAATAAAAGCTGATGTTCTTTAGGCTGAGAGAAGCTCTGTAACAATATAAAAATTAAACACAGCAGTTGAGAACAGACAAAGTCCATCTATGTTTCCTTAAAGGCTTTTCTGTTAGAATATTTAGAGTTGGACGTGATTTTGTAATGGCTTCAAATGGGAAATAAATTAGGGGTGATGGCTTCAAACTGGAAGAAGGGAGATTTGTATTGGATATTAGGAAGAAATTCTTGGCTGTGAGGGGGGTGAGCCCCTGGCCCAGGTTGCCCAGAGAAGCTGTGGCTGCCCCATCCCTGGAGGGGTTCAAGGCCAGGTTGGACGGGGCTTGGAGCAACCTGGGCTGGTGGGAGGTGTCCCTGCCCAGGGCAGGGGGTGGCACTGGGTGGGCTTTAAGGTCCCTTCCCTCCCAAACGATTCTGTGATGATTTTTTTTTTTTTTTAAATCTTTATTATTTTCCATGTTTTTAACTGTATTGTGGATGTCTCTATGGAAAAAAAAAGAGATAGGCTTGGCTAAAATATCCCTTTTCACTTCCCATCGGATGCCGACTGATTTCAGTTGTCACCTCAGGCACTGTGGTGCTGTCACTGCAATGGTGCAGTTCATGGTTGCTTTTGTGGGCAACGATGGATCATGCAATTGAAGCACTGGACTTTGCTACATTTCATGTTTATATTTACTGCTTTTTATATTTACTCCCCTGTCAGAGAGAGGATGAAAAGTAGGGATAGTAGTTGCTTGTTGATCAGAAGCAACCAGTGAGCATAAAAATGCCCATATTTCTGAAATGGTTGGGTGTTAATGTGTTGAGGACATCGTGACTACTAAGTAGAAAAATACGTAAGTTTGGTCTAGGCTTAAAATTCCTCCTGATATAAGGTGCTGGGAGTTAAGAAGCAACTGTGTATTTATGGTAGGAAGTGGCAGCATATGGGTAACAAATGAAAAGTACCAGCATCATTTGAGTTAATGTAAATTATGCCAGCAAAGGAATTGTGTATGCAAACTAAAGGGGATTTAACGTAATGCCCAATAATACATCTTTTAAGTGTAGACAAACTATCAGGCTGTAAAACTTACATTGCTTTTGTTTTGTGTTCTCAGCATATGGCTTAATGTAGTCCTGGTCCATGACTGACTTGTTCTCATGGTGTAACAAAACCAAATGTGAGATGCTTCAAGCTGAATAATGCACATGTTTGTGGGCATAAAATAAGATGATTATGTCTGAGCTAGAAACTGCGTTCTGCTAACTTATTTCTGGAAGATATTTTAGTTATAGAGATACAGCAACATTAAACTTTTCCCTTTCTAATCTCAAGTAGCAATAAGTATGGTAATTAGCTTTCACAAAAATTAGGTATTCAAAGGGAGCTTAATTGCATAAAGTCAAGTGTATATATAAGCCGGTAATTTGCTTACACAAGGCCTAAGGCAGGGCAAATATTTGAGTAATTGCATTTGGCCAGAAGCCTGTGGATTTGTGAAGGAGGCGCTGTTGGTGGCTCAGCCACGTGCGGTTCTTCCACCTGAGTGTCCGTGTTTGTGTAAAGCCTTCGCAGAGAGGCTTAGACAGTGCTGCGGATAAACAAGAAAATAAAGTTATTCCCTGCCGGGGATTTGGAGTCATAGCGCATTAAATTCTTTGGCATAAAACAAGTTATTCTTTTATTGTGCGAGGCACAGGTAGTACTTCGTTTTGGGATGATTCATGTGATGCGCACAGTTTGTCCCAAGGTGCCGGATTGAAAATACCTAGTCCAAACCTCAAGGTGCGCTGATGGTGCTTTTGAAGTCCTTCTGAAACACCAGAGCTTGCTGAATTATTCTGCTGTTTTGCTTCATATTGCGAATTGTTGTCATTAAATAGAGTGATGCTTTCCTGGTAAGATTGATGCATATAGTTGGATGAGGTGTAATTTTATGTTTTAAATGCACTTATTGTGTTCTGGCTTTTATGAAAAACCACCAGATAACTGACTCCTTCCCAAACTCTGCTCTTCTTCCCTGGAGAGGTCTAACATGTTGATATCTATATTTTTACTATATATATTATATTTCCTGATATAAAACTTAAAAAAAAAAAAAGTGAAAACCCCCTATACAGTTACACAATTGCCATAATGACTCCTCAGGACGTGATGTGGTTCTACTGGCTTTGCAGGTTATTTAGGAGCATGGGGAGAGTGATCTGCCTCCTGGACTGGGAAGTCGTTGCTGTAAGTTTAACGTGGACACATCTACAATAGCTCTGCATAGGCTGGCTGCGAGCCCTGGCTCTGACACATCAAGGCTCTATAGTTTTCCTGTTGCAACACTTGAACTTTAACTCCTAAAGCATCTGCAAAGGGCATCCCAGTATCTGAAGTTCTATATGTGATCCACTACCTGTATGATGATTTAAAGTTGAAGTTGAAGGTGAGCAATTAATCTATTATATATGAAACCCCTAATTCTCTCAGAAACACCTGTGACACTTTTCAGGAGCACGATGATTTTGGATGTCACCTGATAATACCAAAATTTTAGTGCCTTCTGCACCACTCACTATTTGCACCTTGGCACGAGGGTGTACAGAGAGGAGTACAGTGGGCTGTGTTAGGGGATGAAACTGTGGCAACTAGAATCGAAGTTTTGATCTCCTTTGTCTCAAATTGATGATGTTCACTCCATGAGATGTTTTACTAAACCAATGAATTTGGCAGCTAAGAAATTAAAAGGTCTGTGGATGGATATTTGCTTGCACTTAGCAAGTCTGAAGATCTTTCTTCTTTTTAGGGCTTCATTCAAAGATCAAGACCTAAGTCAGAGTTCTTAGTGGCACAGAAGATGGCTGGCTAAATGTCACCATGTTACTCATCTCAAGGAAATTAGTGGGCAAGATTGATGCTAGCAGAGAGCCTTAGGACAAGGCTGTTGCCTCCAGTGAAATGCTTTTAAGAAGCAAAGCTGTTGATACAGAAACTTCTGACACAGGGGATGCCTGTTCCAGCTTTGGTAGCATTTGGGTAATGACACACGACAGTGTCTGGAAAGCGTTTTTGGTAAAGTATTCGCTGTTCGTTCCTTGTGCTAGTGAGATTGTAAGGTAATTGGAAACCTTTCATTGTTACATGCTCTATTCCACTACTGTTTTTCAGCACTACCTTGGAGGGAAGAGTCACAGGATGTTCTTAATTTTATATCAATTTTGTTGGAAGTGCATGCATTTTGATGCAGAGATCATAAATTGTTAGGTGTTTGAGTGACTTGTGTGGCTGTGTTCTGCTGCACAGCTCTTCTGGGTGATGTTGAATATACAGAGTGAGCAGTTACGGCAATAATCACGGCACGTGTCTGATATGAAGGATAAGCTGGGGGAATGTCGTGAATTGGGACCTGAGAGAATGGAAGACTTTGACAAGGGGGTCAGGCTAACGGTTCTTTAAATCCAATGGCGATAGTGGAGGGCTAAGTGTAAATGTCAATTGCGCATTGGCAATTCCTTGGTATATTCTGTTTTTCCAGCAATTCGTTGTCCTGAGACTTCCTGAGCTAGAAATGGCAACATTGTGTTTAACAGTATTCATTAAGTTCTCTTCTCCTAATTTCTCTGAGTACTTTTCTGAATGATGTCCAATTTTTTTATCCATAGCAATGAGTTGGGTAGACTGAAATATAGTATATTTTTGGAAATATCTCAATCATTTTAACTTTCACTGTTACAAACTCAATCATAATACATTTCCCCATATATACATGCAAGCAGTAACTCCAAATTAGTGTCATAAATCTAACAATCAACTGTGGAGCGCATAACTGAAAAGTTATTTGCTTCAGGGAAAAAATCCCTAATTAAACTACTGGGAAAAGTCTCTGCAGAGATTATGACTTCATAAAAAAGCCCGTTCCCTTGACCTGATCTGTGGAAGTGGGTGGAAATTGTGTTCATACAACTTTACTGTCATCTTTACAATCCATAAAGCCTGCTGGCTTTCCATCTTGTTGTCTGTCTTTAAAAATAATGCCTGCAAAATATTGTAAAAAGAAAATAATCAAAGGTTGACAAACTTTTTTTTTTTTAAAAAAAGCAGGATTTTTTTTTTAGGTGACTGAAGTACCCAGTCCTAGAAAGTCTGAAGTAGTGAATATTTAATGCTGGAGCTTGGCTTTGCCTAGGTAAGTCACTGCTTGAATAGACCCTGATAAGTGATTATTGAAAGGAGGAATTGTTCTAGCAGTTCTTCTCTTGTCTGAGACGAAATGGGAGAATTTCTCATATATGTATGCTATTGAACAAGCACAAAAAGAGGAGATACTACTAGTTTTCTGTAATTTCTTCAAGTGGTGATAGAAATGGGTTTATGCAGTAATTACTGCATAATTATCACCTGAGATAGTTGTGGGCCACTTAAAATGATAGCACCAAGGAAATATATTCAAAAGAAAGAAACTTGACTTTGCTTCAGATGTCTTATAACTTATTCAAATCCCACTGGACTCCATGTATTTGTTGAAAGTGTCTATGTTGAGGATCTCTTACGTGCCCTAGGGATGAGTTGTCCTTGGTGGGCTGAATCACTATCTGGATGTGCTTCTCCCTCTCCACTAACTTTAGAGGTAGATAAACTGTCTGTCACTAAGAGAATTTTTATTTCTTGCTGTAAGAATTCGGTATCCTTATCAGAAATCCTAAAATCTTCTGTTTAGCACTTCAAGTTCAGATGGACTCAGTTTATACGATTGACGCTCAGTTTACACTCTGGTCCCAGGTCACAAGTAAACAATAGGGTATTACCTCCAGTTTTGATATTTAGTAATTAATTGATTTCCAGGCTAAAGGAAGTTGTAGATCCAGACCAACAAAGAATTCTGAAAGCTCTTCTGCCCAGGGAACACTAGAGTAAGACAAGAAGTGGTTGGACCTTATGAAACCCCAACTAAAATGTTTATGCCATGGGTATCAGTTTCCATTCTCAGTGCTCGTGGCATGAATGATGCTCTTGCCTTTGCTTTATTGTATGAAATAATCCAGCACTCTTGATTCTCACCACCATTTCTGCTATTTTGAAATAACACCGTGTCTCCATTGTTTGTATAATCACCAATGGGATGTTTCAGATTCTCTCACTCTTGCAGGGATTCCAGCTCTGAACTCTGCCTCTGTCACCTGTTTCTGGTTAAAGCAAAGGTGGGGTTTTTTTGAGTCTTTATTAGCAGGATGATATGATGCTTCTTGATTCTCAAATGCCAATAAAACCCCCAAGCCTTACTAGCAGAGTTTATAGAAAGAAGAGTTTATACGTAACTGCTATTGGCAGATCTAGTGTTGCCAGATCAATTTTTAAACTCAGATGTTTTATTTAATGTGGAAAAACTATCAAAAGTTATATCTGAAATAAGAGAAAACAGCAGTAAAGCCACAAGCAGAATAACCCAGCTTTCCTAAGGAATGCTATTTCAAACAAAAGATCTAAACACTTGGAGGGAGGTAAGCCATGGCTATATATATACCTAGACAAATGCTTTTGTTCTGACATTGGAAGCCAGTTTCTGATTATTTCAGGGTGTTGCTATTTCTGTCATATTGTTAAGTGATTAGTTAACTGACAGAAAATTGTCTACTCTATTTTCATCTTTTCATAATTTTAAATGCTTGGATGAAGCTGATTCAAACCCTTTTATCAGGGCTTTTTCTTCAGAGTTATTGAGAAAGACTAAACCCCATACATTGCTTTGAATCAGCAGCTTTATTCTGAATTGCAGTTCTAGTTCTGGATGTAGATATCAATAACAGTAACAGTCTCCTGAAGAGGCAAATATAAAATCCAGCATTATTTTTGCATCCTGGATTTATATTATTTTGCACATAACATAATTTAGAGCGTATATCACCATTTAAGCTGCAGAACACACGTGCGAGATACTTAGTGTTTGATTGGTTTCTTTGAGATCAACTGAAAGAGTAAAATGGAACAAAGAATTGCACTTTGGGTCAAGAGAGTGGCAGAATGAAGCTGGCTGTACTGCTGAAGGATATAGCAACTTCAGCATCAATAATACATAACATGCAGCTATATGAATAAATCTTTGGTATTCAATGCAGCACCTCCTCATCCTTAGAAGATTAGTTTTGTAAACGCATTCTGCAGTGGTGTGGAAATTATTACCTTTGGAGAAGTATAGTACATTTACTGGAGAACTACTTGGAAGGTTCAACAGTGTGCTCCTCAGTAATGTATGAGAAGCACTGATCTTGGATAAATGCACCGGGGCCAGTTATCGTGACTGACACACAGTAGGGTAAAATGAATACAAATTGCAAAGGAGTCCATTACTCTAATAGAGCCAGTTCATGGATCCTGTCGAATTGTGCAATAACAGAACAAAGTACCTTATTCCTTGTTCTGCTTCATGTTCATCTGAACAATAAAAGGATGGGGGTGGATTTACACCTTATTGCTGTAGTATTGATATAAGCTGCTAAGACGTTCTCTTTGTATTTTATTAAAGGATTCAAAGCATGTTTTCTGAGATTTTTTGTATGAAAGGATCTCTTAATGAATCACTTCTGAAGATATAATCAATCATTTCTGAAAAATCAGTATATATGGTGGTCATATAATACCGTGTGTGGATGGAACTGTAATCTCTCCCAGGCAGAAATAAATCATGATCAGTTCTCTTAATAAAACTGGATTGTACTTGGCAACGTCTCCTAAGATAGGAGCCTCAATTACTCTTATTGCTGGATATTGGTATTTTGCGGTAACCATGATGGTCTGATGGTCAATGAGGCAAGGCTGTAGCAAGAAGTAATAAATGAAGAATGGCCTGTGTCGCTTGTTATAATTGTGGAGATGTCTGCACTGGGTCAGAGCAAGCGTTGTTCTGCCCCATGGCTTGGTCGTGGCAGTAGCCAGCAGTGAAAGCCTAGGGAGTAGGTGAAGAAGAAGAAATTCCCTCCTCATATGCTCTCTGCCTCTAACCATTTCCAACTCAAGGACTTCCTAAGCTGGATGTGGATTCAATAATTCAGTGATGCTGTTAGACAGCAAAGAAATTGCCCTCCCCACAAACTTTACCTCTCTGTAGTACTTGGGTGCTGTGGCTGCTGAACCTGAATGTTCAAGTCGCTTAAAATTAGGGAAAATGTTTGGCAAACACTTGTTCTGGTGGGATTTTCCATCATCAAAATGAGGGCATTGCGATGTATTGGCTTTGATCAAATTCTTCTCTGGGTGATGGGCAGCTCATGCAGGTGCTGGTGTTGAGCTGAACTCCAGCCCTTTGGTGTCCCACTGTTTGGGACTTCCAGAACTGCCTGGATCTGATTCTTAGAAACCCTCCTGTTGTTTCCAGGCTCCCTGGCCCAGGGGGAGCCCATCAGCTGGGATATCCAAGGCTCCAGCTCTGTTTTCGGAAGTGGGTTTGCAAATGTGGAATGTACTGGTTTCTAAACTGGTTTAGAAGCTGGTATTTTTTTCCCCCTTTGTTTGAAATGCTGTAGTTTTCTCCTTGTCTCAGTCCTCACTTTGCAAGCTACAGTGATACCAGATGAGAAATATTTTATTGGCTATGCTGTGGTGACGAACAGATTTCCATGTGGGTGTAAGAATCGTTGTAGGGACTTAGGCTTCAAGGTAACTGGTATATAACAATAATGTAGGTTTGTAGTATAGTGGCTGCTTGCATTAATCCTTTCCTTAGTCCTTCAGAGACTCAGGCTTTTGTCTGTTGCGACCCCAGTGCTTTGTCTCCTCTTTCTAGGGGATTGTAATTCCTATGTATTATTTAATAACCTTTCTACTGATAAGACAAATTTTTTTGAAGATTACAGAGTGTTCATTGTATACCAGTCCAATATACTGGTGGAAAACATAGGCTGAAATGCCAAACATCCTTACAATTATATAACTTTGAACACAATGTGGTAAAGAATTCCTACCAGACTGTTCTATGAAACCTAATGATGGCAGGAGCACTGAAAGACTCTTCTGGAAGGGTGAGTCAGGGTAGATCTGAAGTATATGAAAATATTTTGGAAGTGGTATTGCAAAACACAACAATCTGATTTATGAATAAGAGGAAATTAAAGTGATATACCATACCAAAATATTGTTGCTTTTGGCTTGCAAATATCGTAACTCATAAAACAAAATTGTCTTTTGACTGTAGCAATATGCATTGAAATAACTTGTAGGAAAGTTAATCTTCTGAAGTTTATGAAATATTTTTTTGTACTAAGCATACACTTCTGAAAGATTTTTCCATCTAAAATATTTAATTTTAAGAGTGAAATGAAATTACAGATTGCACAGGTGGTCTGGTGAGGCGTTCCACATAGGAGGAACGGGAGGGCAGGCAGTCTGGCTGGTGACCTGTCCACACGGTCACTGCAAATACTTGTACCTGGGGACTCCTCGATGTTCTGGTGCCTTTGTGTCAGGGAGTGAGCGGTGGAAAAGATGAGACCACCTCCGGTTGAAGAGTCTGGTCCTTGCACGGGTTGTACTGTGGGTTTCCTCCATAACCATGAACAAGTCACTTCAGCCTGTTGCCTTCAGGATATGCTGATCAGAATTGACTGATTTATATTCAACACAAAAATTGGATTTCAAAGTACCTTTAGGAGCTTTGCAAGAAGGCAGCTGCCTTAAGAAGCATATTATCCTGTGATATTGATGCATAATGTAGCTAATGAGTAAAATCTAACCACCTACGGTTAAATCTGTTCAAGAACTATAAAAATGCACATTAAAAATATCATAACTTTTTTTACTTCAGAACATACATTACCTAAATACATCATATGTACAGTTGTAAGGTGAGTGCTATTACACCACACTAATCTAAATACCAAAATAAATATTTAATTATATTCTCACTTCTGTCATAAACAAGGTGGCATTTCACAGTGCGTCTATGCCAGGAATCACATGGACAATGATACCCAATACAGGTACATTGGTCACCTATTCAGGCAGGAGGAGAATTACATCATATCAATTTGAATTATTTTTAATTCTAGTGTTTTCTTAGGTTTGTAACTTGAATGGAAAAATAATTTTTAGGTTGACATGTAATGCATAATAAGTTTAATTTTAGAAGAATTTGTAATTTTGTTTTAATGATTCATTAAAATGCTGTTTTGTTTATGGCTTGTCCTCATTTACAGCAATATTTCAGAATTTTTATTATTCATAATAGTGAAGTATAATAACTTAAACCAAACTATTTCAATCTAGAAATTCTCTACGGAGAAGGTACAGTGACTAGTTAGTCACCAAGCTGTTAACAATATTTAAATGTGCACTGGCATTTTTTCACCAAACATTTCCTGAAGTGTTCTTCTGTAGATTTATTTTTTTTAAATAAAGAAGTAGAAGATTTAAGTGGGGCAGTGGGATTGAAATGATAGACAGTGGAATGAATCATTCTGGGCTATCACATAAATGATCTTTGTATTAAAAATGGATTTATTCATTGAACCTTAACAGCTTCTTCCAAAAGCCTTTCCAATTTATCAAATTAATAAAATTGTACCTTTTTAAAAGTTCCAGTATATTAATGTTAAAAGAAATTGCATGTATGAAAAGGTCAGGAAGAATCAGCAGGCTTTTTGGATGTACGTATCTTTTTGTTGTAAAAAACCACAGTCCCTTCTGGATTTTGAAGCTTGTGGTTCGTGTGTGATTACCCTTGTGCTCTATCTAGCTCAGAGTATCCTATGGAGTCCATCACTGTTGTATCTCAGTTGTTCCTCAGTAAACAGCAGGCCCATATTGCTGCCTTTGAACCCTTAAGAGACACAAGTCACATCATCATATGTATGTGACTTGGGCTGGAGTAATTAATTAATGTTTTTAGTTAGCAGAATATCAAGCATTGCCCTTGCAAGAAGTACTTGTAGGAAGCTCTGGATCTGTGTGTTCCTCCTGGATGTGAGTTCCTCACTGCAGGAGGTAACGAGACGGAGCGTGGGCTTGCTGCAGAGTCCCTTTTCCCCAGAAAATATAATCAAATATTTATGTATGAATGTTGGTCATAAAGGGCATGTCAGGTAAATTCAGCACCTGGTTTTCCTCAATTACCTGTGAGCATTCTGAGCGTTGAATAACCGAATTATGGACTGAATTGACTTGGTAGCAAGGTCGTTCAGGTTTTTCAAAGCTGTACTGAGGTTCAAGGACTTATTCCCATCTCGTGACTTAAGCTAAAACCTTGGTTCAAATCCCTGGATATTAAAATGTCTAAACTCACAGGAGTGAGATTAGACATCTCCCTCTACAGTGCAGCACTCTTGCCTTGGCATTAGATGTGTTAATAAGTTAAAATGTTGAAGTTATTTGTTTAGGTGTCCTGAAGTTCTCTCTGGCTTCAGTGCTGCACTCACCAGCGGGCGTAGCTTTGGGTGTTGACACCTCTACCCCAAGTCAGGTATTTATATGTTTGTGTGTGTATCTGGAGGCACAACTATTACCCTTTGTCCTGACTGCCTCCTTATGACTCTACAGCAGTAAAGATGATGCCCTGACTTGGGCACTCATCTCTGAGTGTCAAACTGCAGTACTCCAGAGGAAAACATGCATTTGTACCTTGTGCCCTCTGTCCCCGTTTGCTCTTAGCTCTTCAGTGTGCTCCACAGGAAATACAGCTTTAATCTATCAGCTTTTATAACCTTTGCCGTTGAACCCATCAGATATCATAGAATTGCCTAGGTTGGAAGGGACCTTTCAGATCATCGAGTCCAACCAGGTAAAGGTTTCTGGAAATGGAGAGCAGTATCAAACAGGGAAAAGTCCGCAGGAAAACCAAATGGTGATGGCCAGCACCGGCTTTGGGCTCGGGATTCAGACAGTACAACCCGTATCTGCAGGCTGGGCTCAGACTCCACCTTCATTTCAGGTACTGTCACTCGTCTCTGAACAGTGACAGACTGTCCGGTACCTCCTCCTCTTGCATCCATATTCTTTGAGTGTCAAAATGCCGTGGGATATTGGCAGTGTGTTATTAAACCTCTTGCTTTCTGGCTGTGTTTCAGAAGTGCTAAATTAAATGTATTAAAAGCAATTCAGGCCATTGTGTCTTCTTGGTGAGCCACGATAGCTGTCAGAGAGGCAGGAATTAGGCTTGTCTGGATACAGAAGAACAGAAATGTTTATGTATTTCGATGAGAGGTGAAATAGAATACGTATATATAGGCTGAAGCTAAAGCACACTAACAGGGTTGGCTGTAATGAGATGATGTGTCTTATAGCCACTAACAATTATATTCTCATTACTAAAATGTACGTAGGCAATGAAGACAATTACACTGCAATCGCTGTGGGGCTATGAACACGTCGCAGAGTATACCCAGGAATCAGACACCTATTTTATATGTTGACATCTGTACTTGAGCTCTCGCACTGGCACATCTCGGGAATATTTCTTCTGAAATCAGTGGAGTTAGA
The DNA here is from genome assembly GCA_013398915.1 of Dromas ardeola. Taxonomy (NCBI): domain Eukaryota; kingdom Metazoa; phylum Chordata; class Aves; order Charadriiformes; family Dromadidae; genus Dromas; species Dromas ardeola. The sequence goes on from VYZM01017511.1 coordinate 336,802, forward strand.
GGATTTGAAAGTTGAGAGAGAGAAAAGCAGCCAACCAAATTAATTTATTTTTGTTTTGTAAGAGGGAATGCAGGACGAAAGCTTTGTTTTGATAACAATCAGCAACTTAGTAAAATTTCATTTTCTTAAAATGTATTTTGCTGGAATAAGCACTGTCACATGGGTTCCTGGTTTTTAGCAGGTCTATAATCTTACTCCCCATGTGATGTACATAAACCAATACAGAAGCCTGGGACCACTCTGAGTGGGGGTATGCAATAGGATCTAATATTTCTGATGCTTCCCCTTCCCTTGGCCCTCATCTGGGGCATCTTATTGTGTACTTTTAGGACAGGTGGTGTATTTTCATTCTGTGGTTGTGAAGTTTATAGCATAATGAAGTCCTGGTGTGTGACTTGAGATGCGAATAACTTAGTAATTGATGACTGCTTGACAGCTAGGCCTGTCCAGTTTTGCAGTTAAATGGGAGGGCTTGTGCACACAGAGGATATTGCTTTCCTGGAGTGCAGTGTCCTCGGCAGAACGCTGGGCTACCAGGCTGGAGCATATGGCAATTTTTTTTTTTTATGCGAAGTTTTTGCAGTGGAGAGTGTCATTCCCTCACTTTGACTCTTTCTGCAGGAATCCATTACAGGAAATATAAATGTTTCTTTGTTGCATTTTCTAATCTTAAATCAGCCAAGATATTTAAAAAAAAAATGTCAGATAACTTTAAAAATAATAACTTCAAGTGATATTCAAGCAATTCTTGAAATTCTGAAAACTTTCTTGTTTTATTCTGAAAGAGAAATGTTGTGTCTGACGTAGGTTGTCCCTGTGGTCCTTGCTAGTGTTCTGGAGGAGAGCTGTGCTGTAAAGATCGTCTTAGAGATTTACAGAGAACTAATGTAGCGACAAGTGCTCACTTCCCAACTCTAGCAGATAAAACCGTTTGTAGTATGCTTGTGATAATTCTTCTGTCTCAAAGCTGTCCTCCTCTGAAATATCTCCAGACAGTTATTCCAGCTCTTCATCTTTGTGTGGTTGCATGGATAAATGAGCTTCACCTGGAGGATGAATGCAAGAGTTGGGGCTGAACTCTTGCATTTAAACATCAGTGTTGCCAACGTGGCCTTCAACAGGATATTTCCCTCTGAGAGATTACTCCTCAGAGGCATTTTCATCACTACTTAATATTAAGAAAACGTACATGAAAAGAGCCTTCAAAAGGTACTTTATTTCACTTAAGCTGTACAATAAAATGAAATTTATTTCATGTGATGCTTGTTTACTGTTAAGTAGCATCAGCAAAGCTTCATTTCTAATTAACCTGTATACCAAGAGATTTCTCTTTATCATCTCTGAAGATGAATTCAGACCACCAATTCATCTGTTCTAGTGCAAGGTATGCGAGTGTGTATGCAAAATAGTCAGAGAAGCCTCTGACTCTTATTAAATTTCCAGTACAGGCCTTGGTATTACAAGCTTTTGATCAGATACAATCTTTTCTCAAACTCAATCTAATATCCCTGGGTGGCGGCTTTTTCTTTACTCTTTTTTTTTTTTCCCCCCCTCTTCTTATTTTATCAGGCAGTTTTCTCATCAATTTTCTCCTTTCTCTTTCTCCCTGCAGGACCTCAGCCACGGAGCAGTTTTGATGCAGTTAGGTTCTTAAATATGGGTCTGGAAAATCATCGGTGCCAGACGAGGCAATTCAGTGTGTCCAGGAGCCCAGCCGGCAGCCGCTCTGTCCCTGCTGCCTCTCAGGAAGGCAGAAAACACACGGGCACTCACTAGATGTTTTGGAGATACCAAGCCTTCTTCACCTCCTGCATCCTCTCCAAGAGATGTCTTCAAAATCCTGGTACCCAAACTGCCGTATCGTATTCAGTTTAAGTGCGCAGTCTCACAAGGAGGATGTGATGTTGCATGTTTTATTTTTATTTTACAGTCATTCTACACGTAGCTCGCCCAGGTGCCTGGTCAAACTGGTCCTTACGAACCAGGTGTTCAAAGGTCCTCCTGCAACCAGAGGGACAAGCAGGTGGGTAGATGGAGAAGCTGAGTGCCTAGCTGCCATGGAAATGGATTCAAATCAGGAAATCAATTAAAACCAAAAAAATGTTATCACTTTAGGAAACTAACTAAATGCTTCTCCATGTCTTTCCATTCTCTACAGCATCTTCCATCTTAGACACGCACATAGTTTAAGCTTTAATTTGTTACCATGTATCAGCTTAATGAAAGTTCTAAATTAACCCGAATTACCTTGCATTAGCTACGGACCAAGTGTATGCATGAGTACAGAAATCTGGCTGCTTTCTGAGAAGTTGCTCTTGCACAACAACCTATTGGTATGTCTGAACTCAGAAAATTTATCCTTCAGGGCAGACTTTGCAAATGAACCTGGAAAAAGCTCATTGTCAAGGAGGGAAACTGGGCATCTGTGGCCTGATAATGGCATAGCCAGTCATTGGAGAACAACTGGAGAACAGCAATCGGAGAACAATTCTGGATAAAAAAAAAAGAATTTTCTATTTCTACTGATTTAAAATAATACAGAATATGCTCAGGGATGATGATAATTGGCTGTAAGTAGGCAATGTTTGTTTTATGAACTGTCTGGATGCTGTGTATGGAACACATCAAGCTCGGCTTGGGTTTCATCCACCTTTCAGCTCCTGGCGGCTCTCCCTGGTCTGTGGCTGGAGAGATGTTGGTGCTGTGGGATGCAGGTCTCCGGCTGCGGGATCCGTTCTGTATCCCAGCCATCGGTCCCCGCTCCCTTTGGAGATGCGGCTCTGGGCTCACGCTGCTCAGACCTGCAGAACTGGAACCTGGAGCAGCAGCCGCACCGTCTAAAGCATCATCTTAGTCTCTTGCAGGTAGATTCATAAATCTACTGACATATATTTCTATTTCAAAAGCGCGTTTTTAAATTAGTCAGTCCAGGAGGTGGAATGGCTGAAAGGCCCTGAAGGTGTTAAAGGGCCATATTCAGGTGTAATTCAGTGGCAATCAGATCCCAGCCAAAAGTTCTAACTTTTTGACTTCTTTAATTGACGTTTGGAATGGGATTTTCAGCTGTCCAGGGAGATAAACTTCCACTCAAAATCAATGGGACTTTTACACTTCTAATGACTGAAATGTCTTCAGAAATCCCATCTTTAGGACTCTAAATTACAGTCTCATTTTCAGGAGTGCTCAGCAGCTTTGACTGGGTTTTACTGCTGCTAACTACCACTTGGGCCTTTCTAAATCTCCTCCTTTAACAATGATGGGGGTTGTGGGAGCTGTGCTTAGGACACCTGGAACTAGGGCACATGCTTGTGAATTTCTGAATTATAGTTTTTCAGCAAGTGTTATAAAATTTAACCATAGAGATGAAGCCTGCGTCCATCTTTGTCAAGCTTTCAATTCCCTGTTTGATCTACAGGATCTAAATAAATCAGCATGTTTGCCTTTCTTACCCAATGTCTAATTAAATATGGAGATTACAGAGGTACTTAAACTGAAAAATGAATGCCTGATATATTTTCATTGAGATCTTGGTTTATAATGAAATGATTTATTACTTCCAAATTAGAAGCATTAGAAAAAGTTACAGTGTTTGTACTTCTGATTGCTGCAAACTGCTTATATTTGCATCTCATGTTTTTTACACAAACACCTTCCCTCTTTTGTAGAAAACTGTTCTGAGATGATGATGTTGTCTTTCTGAGATTTTTTTTTTTTTTCTCTCCTTTGACTATACCTTTTAACTGGGTGCAATGCCTAAGGGAGAAGCTGAGCTTTAATCTATCACATTTCTAGTTCCAGTAACTGAACTCAATCTGAGGCTTGAAATGCCACACTAAAAATAACATTTGGGCTTGCTACAGCTGTTTTCTCGCCTATAGTTTTAATTTTGGATGAATTCCATAAACTTGGTTTAACATTAGTATCTAGCTTGATATCTTTCCTTTCAGGAATATTTTGCAGTTGCTCCTTTGGTTTAGAAAGCATGTGGAAGCCATAAATTATGTTCTTCCCTCCAAAAAGTTGCTGAGAAGAAAATGGTGAAAAAGTAAACTTGTGCGTAAATCACTACTTATCTTCATGGCAATGAGATCACTTAGTGATCCAATGAGCAAGTTCTTCTGTATTTTAAGAAAGAAGGCTGATGAGAAGGGGACACAAGGTATTGTGGTAGTTCAGAAACATCAGGATGTGTTCTTAAGAAGGGGGTATAGCTGATAATGACTTTTAGCTGGCAAATAGATGCATGTGCAGGAGGTTCACACTGTGCATCCAGCATGGTCAAGTAGGGAGGCACTGCTTACCCGCATTTCATGATACTTTAAACAAGAAGATATTGAAGAAGAAAAAAATGCATACAAATACTGATGGAAAGAACCCTCTTTTGCTACTCAATTGGAATGCAGACCCCAGAGTAGCTGAGTGTGGATGAAGAGTGTGGCTGGGACATGGAGCTTTAGTTCTTGGGGAGGAATCAGAATTGCAGAAGAGGAAGACAATGCTGTGTTGTGTTAGCAGGCAGAGTTCCCGGGTTATAATGCTTGTTGTTAATCTGAGGGATTTTTTTCTCAAAAAGATGACCTTGGGTGAACTACAAACTGGAATTACTAGCATTAGAAAAGAATTTGCAGTCCGTATTGTCTTGAATTATATGTGTTATTTGCAATATTGAATAGATATTTGAAAAACAAATTAAATTAAGAAAAAAGACCTTGCTCTTTTGATTAAGAAACATATAAGTAGTGGCATGTATTAGCGAAAAAAAACCCCAGCATCTTTGCTTTGGTTTTCCCATAACCTGGCATAAAAGTAGTGTGTAATATAAATGTGTTTATACCTTAGTGTATCTTGTTAAACCATTTAAAGTTAACTAATGTTTGGCTGTTTCAAAACTTTAATTAGCATTTAACAAGAAAGCAACAGTATAACCAATTAGAGATCTAAGCAATAACACACACTCACTTCCATTTTCTAGCAATTAATTGATAAATAGTTTACCGTGGGCTAATAATTAAATGAGAAAACATTCTGAGCAAATTGAAAGCACTGATGCAAATGAGTTCTGCGTTTATTCTTTTCAAATTCACTGACCACATTATCTAATCTGTCAGGAACAGAGAAATCCTGAATTATACCAAATATATACTCAGGCTGACTAACCAACTCTTAAAGCAACATTAGTCACTTTCTGGAAGCTTTGATAGCTTTGCTGAAGGAAAATCTCCCGGCAACGCTGGTCCATGGGATGGTGGATGCTCTTCAGCCCCCCGATCTCTGTTTGGTTGGCAGATTGGCTTCTCTCTCTTTGCTGTGCTTGAGAGCACAATACCGAACAGACACAGTGGGGATGCGTGGCGAGGCTCTGCAATCAGCTATCGCATCCATGTCTTTCCCAAGAAAAAAAGATCTCAACCACATCTGAAAGCGAAGGGGTCACCATTTCAGCCGCAGTGGTGTTGGCAGCACACATGACTCTTGTGCCTTCTGCCAATGGCAAGATAAATGAAACATTTGACAAAGAAGAGTATGAGTTGGCAAAATCACTTGGTACATTCTGTGTGTGAAAATTGAAGACATTTTTCTAGCCAATGTAGCAGTGATCATTGGGAATAGCTCCTCACAAACAGGAAATATCCCCATCACCCACACTTGAAGTATAGCAATCTCCAGTGCATATAGGGGAAAGTCTCATTTTGTCTTGAAGTTCATCTATTTATGATATCTTCCTCATCTGGATGGGCAGTAAGGTGAAATTGCCTGAGCTCTATTAAGCTTTAAACACGAGCTATCCACTCCAACAAAACACTGCCCAGAAGATAGTGTTTCTCAATACCACTCTTACCCCTGATAGTTGTGAAACTGCCATGTCGATATGCAGGGAATGAGCCCTGACCATTTCAATTGCTTTTCCAACTTGATGGAGCTGTAAACCAATAAGATGACACCAGGTGTTTTAAAAGACTTCCCCCCCCCCAGCCCCAAGTCTCATTTGTTTATCCTATCTAATTTAAGAGGCACTGTTTTACTAGTGCAAAATTAGTACATGGGACCTAGTGGCAGTACATGAACAAGTATTGCCAAAACCAGTAATTTGTGTTCAAATTTTAATGTGTTTTCACTTGCTAGTGCAGTTTGGGAGATTATGGAGAATTAAGAATGTAAACTACGTCTAGTTCCTTGTTTCAAACTCGTATCCTTCTACTTTCTGTGCAAACACAGCCTTGGGGAAGGAGCAGGTGAGAGGTGCTGAGGAGAAGCCCTGGGCTCACCCATCGGAGTGATGCTGAGCTGCAATATCTCCTGTGGGTGAAGATTGCCCCAGTTCCCCCACCAGTTTCCTCTGCCTCAGGGTAAGCACCCCGTTTCTTGGCTGCATTATTCCTGGAGACCCTGTCCACTGGTTGTCTCCTGAGGTCTCCTGATTACTATAAATATAATTTCTCTAGAGGTCTTTTTTGGTCATTTCTAGGTAAGATGAGTGATCACGTGTCACTTCTTTGTTTATTTAATAAGTAACATTTACTGGCATCCCCAATAAGAGACTCTGATTTGAAGGAATCCCTCTAAAATTCTTTCTGAGCTGAAAAACAGATAATACTGGAAGTAACTTAGACATTTTGGGATATTTCATGTCAAAGAAATATGGTAGAATTACAGAATAAGTATTGATTCCCATTTATCACAGTTTCATAATATTTTTTTATTAAACTTTATTTAATCCTTGCTTTCCAACTCATTACTTTGTCTCTGGTTGTGACAGACTTCTATGATTTATTATGTCCTCTTAATAGATATACATTTTGAGTTAGAGTGGTAGAGCCATATTAGTTCTTTCAATCTTTTCTAGTGCCAATAGAGGATTACTTTGGGAAATACTTGCTTTAAAAGGCTTCCTAAAGCTTATTCCTAGTTTGAAATAACTCCAGCGATGGGTTTTATAGCAACTTGACCCATGGTTTGAAGAAAAGGTTACTGTATGGGATTCTGGATACTTAAAGCATTAGCGTTTTGTCTTCCTCTAGACTGTCATATGCCTTAGTAGCGGGTGGTTACAGGCTTGTCTGATTTGCCCTTATTTCTAAGCATAACCTTATCCTTACAAATTTTCACTCATTCCCACCAGCTGTTGCGAACACAAATATTATCCTACTATATCTGTACAGCTATTATTTGAAATTATTGTGTCTAATTTTACTGGTATTTACTACACAGACATAAATAGAGCTAAAACTAACTGGAACATAAAATAACATTTATATCGCTTGTAGATGTTGGTGCTAACTTGAATTTATTTGGGTCTGATTAAATACTGCTTATAATTTTTCATCAAACTATATATTTAACAAAAACAGTCTATGATGTAGTAACTGGAAGAAAAATAATGACAAATATAAACACTACTTATTAAATAACAAATAATCATATGCAGTCACTAAAAGAGCTGTTGCTTATACTAAGTGAAAACAGTACAAATATGATACAACTATCATGGATATTTCAGGTAAAAAAATATTTTTTTACAGGCAGACTGGAAGTTCTGTAATTTGGCAAAATGATTATTTGCCTTAATGATCACTAAGCAATTTAGGAAAAAAATACAGCTCTTAATTATTTGTGGAGTTTCTAGACATTTCTTGCATTTATTCATATGTTACAACTAATTTATTTATAATTTATTCAGATGTCCCTTCAAAACCATTCATTTTGTGGAACAAATTGCTGTTACGACTTTGCAATGTGCAGTGGTGCAATGGTCCCTCAAGAAATGACCTTCAATTAATTTATTGATGTGATAACATTTGAATGCTTTTCCTCTTTTGTTTAAAACTTGCTAATTTCTCTTGGAGATATAACTAAGATTTTTGGTAGTCATAACATACAGTACAGCGTTTTCAAAATCAAAATACGTCCCCTGAAATATTCCAGGGGGCAACTGGGACAATTTGTTGATGAGGTGAGTCTGGAATGGCTTCTAATATTTGGTAGCACTTTAGACCGTGGAAATTTTCTTTATTCCTTGTTGTTAATAACTTATTAGTCCCCTATTATCATCATAATTATTTATTAATGGCTGTTCCATTGCTTCAGTCATGCTTATCATCCAGTTTTGCATTAGCAATTTCAGTATGTTCACCGTGTCCCACATCACCACGTTGTCACCACGGCTTTCTGGAGCGCAGCTTCCAGGGCAAAGGCATCTAGAGGTTACTTTGCTGCAAGTGAGCACAAAATACCTACTTTGATACTAGAAACTTCTGGCCAGTGTTATTTCAGAGGAAGCATGATTTGATCTACGGCTGAAAAGTTGTAGTTGCTCTGAAAAATCCAGCAAGCCCTCGGATCCTTGGAATCCACAGAACCACCTTTTGATCCTCCGAAGCTTTATCCGGGCCTGTTTGAAACCAATGATAGTAAGAAGGCTCCTGTTAAGAAGAAGATACTGCAAGTCTCCTGGAGTGTCAGCACTTGGCAACTTTAAGCCACTGATAGAGATCTTGTTGTGATTAACAGTCACTGGTCTATCCCGAGTCCCAGAGGATTCTTGATTGCAGTGAGTGGCTCCTGTTTTTCCTTTGGAATTGTCATCTTGTGCAGGAATCTCTATTTGAAAGAGGCGATGACATTTTGCTGGCAGACATGGAAATTCAGAAGAAGCTCTCAGTGGGCAAGATGAACACTGTGGTTTAAGTTCAGCAGGCACAGGTGTTTTTGGTAATTTTTGAACCTGCATAAAAACCAGTAACTTAAGGAAAAATAACACGGCGAACCACACATGTGGCAGGTAGACTTGCAAGCTGCCAACTTAACCAGCTAGTTCACATAATGATAATATGAGTGCAATCTGAATATTCTCTGGATGCTGGACACGTCATGGTAAACTCTTTTGTGAACAGCCTGATTTATGTGCAGTGTTTGATCATCAGAACACTTGGCTTTGAGCCCTCGGTTCACAGTGAATTACAGCAGCCAATGACAAAGACCTAGAAAATGTTCACATTTATTTTATGTTCTCATAGAGATATTGTGTCTTAAAAATGCACTGATTAAAGCAGTTATTAGATGAAACAGCACAATTTAAGGTCCCCTTATGCCATGAGAATTCCAACAGTGCAGTTCTGGTCAATGGAGAAACTCAATTTTTCTGATGGGGATAAGGAGCATGTTATAATTAATACATGTTCTAATTAAATGGCATTTTTACAATCCTTAATTTAACGAAATCCCCCTTTAGTGCATGAAACAGTTCTCCATATCTTTTCTCCTATTCCATTGCCGAAGCTTCTATGACACGTGGTGTTCTTTCAGAGAAATACCTAAGAAACATTTCCCTAGCTGCATCCCGCTCTGGCTGCGCGTGCTCCACCTCCAGCTCCTCCAGCTTCTCCCAGCTCTGCCCCTGCTTCTTCCCTGCCCTCTCCATCTGAGCGCTGTTGTTCTAGAGCATTCATGTTCGGCATCCTTTTAGACACAACTTCATGTGTCCCTCACTTTTGGGGATTGCTCTGTGCGTTCAAAGGTTTGTTTTTTCCTCATTGGTCACTCCCTTGTTCTTTTTGACTGTTACAATTTTATTTCTCTCCTTTTTTTTTTTTCCCTGCATTCAAATCCTGTGAAGACCAATATGTGGTTGTAAACTGAGAACAGCAACATGCTGCCTGATGTTTGCCATCAATACGTGTGCATGGCTTTCTTTTCGATGTGGGTAACTCAGATTTTTCCTGTATACCAAGCCTAGATATTTTTTGAGATTCTCTGAAAATATTGATTAATGTTTTTGTTCCTGAAGCTATGACTAGAAAATGATTTATTATTTTTTAATTTATCCGCATTTTCTTGGATCTTGGCAGGACTGGAAGCCAATACTGAGCTAAACCTCGCTATATCAACGTTAACGTTGATATCTACAAGCTAGGTATGAATCTACTTTGTACACTTGCATGTCTTCTCTGCGTTTCATCACTATTCATATGTTTGATCAGATTCTGCATTTCACTGTGTGTTGTTTAAGATAGGTATGTGCTTATAGGAATTCATCACTTCAAGTTGAAAGATGGAACAGGCTCGCTCCAGCCGCAGGAGGGCTCATCAGATGTCGCGTGTTTCAGAGTGTCTCCTATTCTACACTGGGGCTGTCTTCTGTGGTCACTCCAGCATTTCTCATCACTTCCCAGGATTTCTTCTTCTTTTCTTCCAGCAGGGCGCATTGCAGTAGTGCAGTTTGCTTTTTCTTGAGCTAACCCTGCTTTTCTTTTGTTCTGTGCATAGTTCTTGATTTTTTTTTTTTTTTTAATGGATTGCTTTCAGGGAAACCATTACCAAACACATAAAGGACAGGCGGACTGTCCTTTCCATAAGATATGCAAAGCGTAATATCCAGCTGAGATGCGATTAGCAAAAGCTTCTGCTGTCTCAGACAAAAAGAGCCCCTTTCAGTTCACCTGTGGGATATATTCCTTACTGTGCACTACCCGGCTGTGCAAAGCTGGGTTGGTGGAGCAGGGGTGGGCTGCTGGTGGTGAAAGGGGGGCAAAAGGGAGTGATGGGGCTGCTGCTGGGCACTGCTCTGCTGCCCCTGGCTACGCCAGCAGCAGTGCCCATTGCCAGTTTGCAAATCTAACGGTATTCCAAATGTGGCTAGCTTCTATTTGGATTTAGAAAAAATTCCTGCTATTCTGGTTTCCACAAGAAATTTGTTTGGTAACTAAAAGTATTTGGTAAACCTTTTCAGTTTCCATGTAAACAGATACCCAGGGGTGGATATCCTCCTCCTCCCCCAACCTCAGATGCCATCACTCTTTTTCTCTCCCACCAGAAATATTTGTTTAAATAGTTTGATTCATCTATACTGACTCACAGCATAATGGCATTTTTAATCTGTTTATTTCAGTGTCTCATTCTAGTCTGTGTGTCTGCTCCCTTGGACAAACTGTATCTCCTATGGCATGCAACCCCGAAGGCAGAGCAAGGTCCATCGGCGTGGCAAGATTCCAGCCTAGAGAGGCAAACAAGAGCATAGGTTCTTCATGCTCTGCATGAAGCTTCTGCAAGGCAGCACATCATCTCCCAGTACTTTTAGGTTGACTGTATTACAGACTATTGTGGAGGGAAAAAAAAGAGAACTTTTTGGATCCTTCTATGTTATCTTTTTATTACCTCTACTCATAACTCTGTGTCTTTGCAGCGTTCAAGACCTCATGAATTTTAAAAAAAAAAAACAACCCAAAAAAACCCACAAACAACACCCCACAACACCAAAAAACCCAAACAAAGCATGTTTCTACCCAGAAGGAGCTCTTACAACTGTACTGCGAGATCCTTGTGCTCACAGCTCCTGCTGCAAAGCTGGAGTCCTTCCCCTGGACACACTTAACTCTCTCGTACTTATCCTTGGGCTTGGCTGTTTGTGGCTGTCACGGATGTGTGAGACCTCTGACTTTGACCTTGCTGATGTGAAGACTTAAATGTGAAGGACCCAAACCTTGGTAGTAAAGCCGGCATTTGCTGGGGGAAGACCACTGAGACGTGGGAGGGAGCAACCACTCTGCGGTTCTGCCCCAGACCCTCGGTCTCTGCAAGCGCTGGTGGCTGGAAGATACGACATAAAGGGTTCTACAAGGTCAGACATCTGTCAAGCAACTCCAAAGGCATTGCCTTTTCCTAGTCTTACCCTTTTTTAGTTCATGGACACAGTTTTCAATATCTCTGCCTTAGTTTAACATTCTTCTGGGGAGAGTATTTTCTCATTTCAGCAGTCTTTCTGATACTTCTTTTTTTCCCATTCCTGTCTGGTCCATTTTGTGGGAAAATTGAAGCACCTTCCAGGACGTGTTGTTTTGACGGAAGGGAAATAACCCTTTTTTCTTTCCTGGTGGAAGCAGCACTGTCCAGATTGGTGAGATTTTTCCACCCCCAGACATTTCTGCCCTCCTGGAAGAGAAGCCAGGCAGTCATTCTCTTGTCACATGGAAAATGAGAGTTTTGATACTGGATTTTAGAACCGTAACAGGCTGCATATGCCTACAAGACATGTGAAAACAGTATTGCAAAATCAGCTACAAAAGGCACATTCAGAAAAAATGCTCATCATGACGGGTTAGCACTTTTAACCTTGTTTTTACAATTCATAGGAGATCAGTTGTCTGTCTTAATTGGGTTCTCGGAATACATCATCTGGTGCACCAGCAATAGAGGGTGAAGGAAGGAGGAGGGGACTAAGCCTGCCCTGAGAGGTATCTTGAAATGAAGCCGTTCAGCTTCTGTCTGGGTCTCTGTCACTGTGCTCTTAATAGATTATCATCTTGTGAGAGAGGTTTCCTGAAGTGGAAGTCTTTTTCAGTTCTCCCTCCATCAGTAATTCCCTATAAAAGAGTAAAATATCACCCCGATTTTAGGTGGGGTGATTTTTCCTAGATATCTGCAAATCTTAAAGCAGACGCAGTGGGAGCATTTTGCTTAGTAAAGCAGCAAATCTTGTCTTTGTCTTGTGTGAATGTATTTCATTCTTGTACCTTTGCTTTGTCAGTGAATCCATGGGTAAGAAACAATGTTCCTTCTGAACTTGTTTGCATTAATCGAGTGCTGTACACCTTGTTTCTCTTATTCAGTGACTCTGCACAGAATCTGGAGTCATATGCCAACAGTGTAAACAAATAGAAAATGCAATTAAGACTGGAGAGTTCTCAGTTCTTAAGCAATTTAATCCTACAGGCTAGAAACCCCTTGGTATGGCAAAATGCAGGATAAAATATAGCTTTTATGGCCTTTATATCAAAGATTCTTGACAATCTAATAATGGGCTACTGTGCTCTTGGTGACAACCATTTTGCAGCGGCAGCGGTTGGGTATTGCCTTTGTTGCTGCTCCCGGCTGGATGCGGACTGGCTTTATGCAACAATCCTTCGCTGGTGGTGCTGCAGGAGGAGCAGGAACGCTGGTGAGAGAAATCCAACAGCCACGCTTAGACTAAAGTTTGAAGATGTGGAGCCTTGAACAGGGTAATTGCAAGCAATAACATCACAAAAGCGTTGAGTAGCGGCTGATTACCACAAGGACTTTTGTGCTTGTAATATGATGTGGCTTAAGTTTTTGTTCTTGCTGTGACTAATTGTTGAATATTTTGATAAACATATTTACTCTTCAGAATGAACAGGGTCAAGGTTAGCTCTTGAGGGAGATGTATTAATAAACTGCTTTTATAGACTTACTTTAAAGGCTTTGTAAGAAAAGGTGTAGGTATTTTAGCCTTGATTTTATAAGCTGCCTTAATACTGTTTACAGTGAAATTATTTGTGTGCTGAAAATTGTATGTGTGCTTAAGTGCTCCACTAGATTGAGGCCAGCATGACCTTGACAGGGATAAGCCTCCATTTTTCTAGCACCTTTTCTGTTGGTTTTTATCAGCTTCCAAAGTGAATCTTGGTGAAAATTTCTTGAATCTTCCCTGGCTAGCACTAACATATGCTCATCCAGAGTTTCTGAGAATGTTTCTGGGTTGTTCATTTAAGAGCCATATTTGAGGCGCTTTTCTTCATTCCAAAGGTGTAATGAATTCCCAAGGAGTGGAATTTTTAATGTAGTTTTCAGATTTGTTTTCCACAACCCCGTTTCTGTGTGTGTTGCGTACCTATGCGTCTTCACATGTGTATTGCGTGCACTGCGGTGCCTGTGCAGTTCCTAGAACACACACCCTACCACACTTTGCTGTCCTTCGGCCTTTGCTAGCTTTGGGCACAAGTGAGTCTGAGAGCAACTTTGGGAATGCAAACACATGTGAGGCTGTGAAAATCCATCCTGGGTCCTCAACGACACTGTTAAAGAGGATAAAAGACCATGCTCTTCCAGATCTGATTTCCATAGCAATCTTTGAAAGGTAACCCATGCTTATACCCCGGTCTTTCCAGGTCCATGTCCCGTACGGTCCTACACCGTATGTGTTGTGTGGTTTCCAGGTGCAACCAACTCAACAGCTCACAAGTGGCAGGAGGTACGCCGCAATTTCTAACCTGGGCTCACGTGGGTATTTGATTTATTAGCGAAGAACAGGAGTCTACATGCAAAGAAAGATGTATCTCTTTCTGGTGCCCGGCAACAGGACGAGAGGTAATGGGTACAAACTTGAGTGTAGGAAGTTCCATCTCAACATGAGGAGGAACTTCTTTACTTTGAGGGGGGCAGAGCCCTGGCACAGGCTGCCCAGAGAGGTGGTTGAGTCTCCATCTCTGGAGACATTCAAAACCCGCCTGGACGCGTTCCTGTGCCACCTGCTGTAGGGTGGCCCTGCTCTGGCAGGGGGGTTGGACTAGATGATCTCCAGAGGTCCCTTCCAACCCTATGATTCTATGATCTCACTGAAGCAGACAATTTTGCATTTTCACAAAGCAAAACCTCTGTGCGAAATGACACTTTTGGATGGTGAAATGGGAGGTGACCGGGAATGGCACCATATCCAGGGGGGGAGTAAGTAAGTTTTGCAGCTGGTGTATTTTACAGACCAACTTTGGAAAATCTTCTAAACAAAATCGTTTATCCTATCTACGTTGTATTTCTATTTCGAACAGTTCATTTGAAGTGACGTCAGATATACATCAAGTAAATAGCTTAGTAGAACAAAACTGTCAGGCAACTATAAATTAAAGAGACTTATGTTAGAGTTTATGGTTTCTGCAACTCTTAACACACCTTGCAGCTTTAGCATAACAGCTGGGCTCACAGTAAGACAAAAGTTGACAGGATTATATTTTATTTTATGAAGTATACATTTTAAGAAGCCCATTTGCTGCTTTCTTCCTCTCCTACTTCAGTTTTTGTCTTGGAAACAAATGATTATACAACTTGGGCTTCCTTCTATCTGAAGTCCCACCTCACACCTCAGTTCACCCTCCCC
>VYZM01017511.1:351724-448329 GCA_013398915.1 Dromas ardeola
TTTTCCTGTCCATTTTATGTCCCACAGCAGAGCACTGGTCATCCTTTGCTACCGTCATTTCGTAACTGAATTCTTGAGGTCAAGTGCAAGAGGTCTGATGGTACCACTGGGAATACTGGGCTAATTCTCTTTCAGTGTAGGAAAAAAAACACTGTGCCAGTCATTTCATGGGTAAAATAAAAACTGATGGTGAGTTATACCTTAGATTTGTTGGCGGTTATTTGATACTTCTTAATGGGGAGTGGTGATAGCTTACATCAAACCCACGGAGCTGCTGTGGCATCATTTGGTGTCTTCATAATACAAAAAAGTCTCCGCACGTAGTCCTGGAATCCTATGAGAAAACACGCTTCAAAATATTCTGAATGCTTCCGTGCACTCATTCTTCTGAATACAGATTTTTCTCCTTATTTTATTTATTGCTTTTTTCTTGTTCTTGAATCATGTTTGTGCTGGTCTTTCAATTACAAACTGTGGAGGTCACTAGAACATGATTAAAAATGATAAATAAAAGATATTGTGGGGAAAAAAAAATCAATAAAACACTGACCGAAAATACAGCAAAAGAGAAATATTGTGCCCCTGTGTTTTGCAAGTTGTTAGTGGCCAGCACTCTGGTAAAATATCTTTCCTGCTGTAATTGTCTCCTTGGGTGGTGCCCATAATGGATTACTACTGGGTTTTCTGGATAATGTTTTAAATGGCTCTCATTGAATTCTCCAAGGTTTAGAAATAAGACCCTGAATTTCAGAGATTTTTTTGCATATTTGATGATTAGGTTCTGAACTGAGATGAATAATGTACAGTTTGGGTGCTTACTCAGTTTGCAATGAAGGATCATAGTCACCCCCAAAAAACGTCACCTTCTAATAGTAATTCCTACAGAAAATGTTTAGAAGTTCAAAAATTTGTAAGACGACGGTCCTGAGCAAAAAAAGGTCACTTTGCTCAAGTCAAAATGGTTCCAATCGCTTTTATGATTTTTTTTTTTATCAGCTCTTTTTGAGGTTTTACTAGTGTTCATTGGATTTGGGGATTTTTTTTTAAACAACTTTTTGTCTTGTAAATTTAGATGAATAGCAACAAAAAAAGTTATAAACATAGATTAAACAACATTAGATATAGATAAAGCAATATAATATTGCAGAATTACTAAAATTAAACACTTTGAGCCCATCAGAAATGGGCTCAAAGGCAGGAAAGGTGGGTTCAGGACAGGGAGTTAAAGTACTCCAGAGGCTGATGCATCCTCTTGCCACTCTCCCTGAAGAGGAGGGCAAGAGAAGGGCAGAGGCTGCTCCCTTGTGAGTCCCTCTCTGATGGTACCTCCAGGTGTGCTGGGGCTGCCGAAGCCTGAAGCAAAGGTGGCTTCCAGCCCACTGCTGTCCCCCGGCAGGCAGAGATTTGGCAGTCTACTCTCCATGGCAGTCTCCAGCTTAATTTTCCTGTGCTTTCAGCCAGTTCTGAGTGGTTGGAACATACTAAAAAGTGGCAAAACTGATTTAAAAAAAAAAACCAAAAAACAAAAAAGCCTCTATATAGTTCTGTATAGTTTCTTCCCTGATGGCAGCAGCCTGTTCTCAGAGCACTGAAGAACTTAAACTTTGAGTTGGGCTGAAGGAAATCAAGAAGCTCCCTTACCCTGGTACGTGTGCTGGGGTGGGTGAGAGCAGCAGAATGGGCAACCGTGGAGAGAATCCTGCACAGCGGGATGTGCCTGCCCTCAGCACCGTGGCGGGCTCATTTGGGGACACAATTAGCAGATGATGTTAGCGGCTCTGTAAACGATTGCTGATAGATCTGCCAGAACAAGCCAAATCCTCTCTGCTGCTGCCTTTCAACTTTGTGTAACTCTGTTCCTTACTGCCAAGAAATGCAGGCAATTTTTAGAGAAATAGTACTTAGACATAAGAATATCCTGTATGTACAACAGCAGACATCTGGGGGTAGAGAGAAAACAGCATTTAAAATAAAAAAAAAAAGGTTGTATTCAAATAGAAGAGCTTATAGTTTTCACGTTCTATTTAAACAGACCAAAACAAAAAAAGGACATTCACATTTCTGAGTATTTCAGCAAATCAGAATGCATTGTACCATGTTTATTTGCAATACTCCCCAGATTTTTGCAGGGTAAATGACCTTGGATGAAATAAGGACTAGTCTCATTCTTGCCAACACCTAGAGGACCTGACAGCAATTAAAGTGAACGTGATCCTGCAAAATGTGAAGAATTTAGAGGCATAACTTTGTTATTTGCTGGGTCCTGCTGTATAGCCCTGACTAAGGTAAGTCAAATTTTCATGCTCTGTTTTGGAACAGACCTTCCTGTGCTCACGCAAGCAGTGTTTGCCTTCTTTTCCCCGCTCCCTTCCCTGATGCGAGCACTGCTGTGAGATGCTGATAACCCACTGCCGCAGCAGCTCTGCAGGAATTTGGAAGCGGAGGAGCTGTCGGAGTGGGCAAAGCTGCTGCCGCGGGGCTGGAGGTGGGTTGCTCTCCACCGAGAGACCTCCTGCGTGGTGCCAAAGCCCAGATCCAGCCTCTGGGGCTGCTGAAGTTGAGCCCCCCCATCCTGTGTTAGACAAAAGGTCAGGGTAATTGTGTCTTTGAGTGCATCCCCTTGCACAGCCCCTGCCTGGCCCCTTCCAGCCCTGGCTGCTGGTCTCTGACCTGGCCAGAGTGTGGGTCTGGCCCTTGGCTGTTGGCAGAAGGCTGCCACTAGCCATGGCATGCATCCCCCTTACGTTTGTTTTGCACGCTGTAAATTATATGCAGCTAAGGTCTATTATCATAGAGTGATTGGAGTTGGAAAGGACCTTAAAGATTACCTCGTTCCACCCCCTGCCCTGGGCAGGGACACCTCCCACCAGCCCAGGCTGCTCCAAGCCCCGTCCAACCTGGCCTTGAACCCCTCCAGGGATGGGGCAGACACAGCTGCTCTGGCGAACCTGGGCCAGGGGCTCACCACCCTCATTATCTAGAAAAACAGTTGCTTTCGATGTAAAAACAGAAGCATAAGTAGGTCCCTGATCTCAGTTCAAGTTTCTAAGCGGAGTTATAATAAAAATAAGTAGCAGTACAGGATCAGATAGTTCTTCACCTTTATTATCTGATCAGCTGGTAACGTTTGCCTACCAAGCCAGTGAGTGAGGAAAGTTGACAGTTCCCAAATACGGTGTTCTGCAAGTGAATTCGTAGTCAATAAGAGAGGAATTAACAGTATTAATAGTGTGTATGCTAGAGGCATCCCAGTGCAACTGTGTTGCTTCTGTAGTCATTACATTTAACATGTTTTTGAGAAAGTCCTGGGTGACCTGTTAATTATCACATTTTTATCTTTCTGTAGTTAATGTCATTCAGAAAAATAAAACACTGCAAGGGGAAAAAAGCCTGAGAAACAATGCATTAACCATAGAAATTTGCATATGATACAGCACACCAGAGGTGAGCAGTCTTATTTTGTAGCTCAACATAATGATGATTATTACATGGCTTGAAAGAATGGGACAGAACCTGCTCCTTTACCCCCAAAGGTTTCCTGTGTGTGTCCAGTTCTGTTATTGGGAAGGAGAAGCTGAGCTCTTCTGAGGCGTTTCCTTGCTGCTTGGTACACAAATAAGAACGCTGCTGATGAATTAACAGTAGAGCCTTCCCTGACGGCTCATATTTGTGAGGATGTGTCTTTTGAAACTTAACAGTAAATCATTATTTGTGCTTTGGGAAATGGGAGTGACAAGTTCATATACATTTCTTACGTACGGAGGGATCTATCCAGGTGCTCGTACGCGCTCCCATTACTGTAATACATGGCTTATTTCACCAGCTTGTGTATCTCTCAGAGAAATGGACCTATCAATTTATGTAGGCATTTGCAGTCCTCCTTCCATTTCTGTAATAGCTACTGTATTTCAACCATTTATGTACTGCACTAAAACCTTTTTTGTTCAGAAAATATTTTTGGAATAGGCTTAAAACATAAATTGCAGCTGATATAGTTATAGAAGCATAACCTGCTCTGTAAACTTTCTCCGTCTGGAGTAAAAATGTCTTTTCTGTTCAGCTTAGACTTTTTGAAAACCATCTTAAGATAATTAAAAAAAGGCAAAATCTGTAGTTGTATCAAGTCCTGAATGCCCACAAGTGAGGGTTATATTGCTTTTTAGCTACCCCTAGTGTACTTCTGAGCCATAGGTATAACTGGCTGAATTTCCTGTCGAGGCAGGGTCTGACACCGATGTGCTGGTGGCAGAGAGAAGCACCCAAGGCTGTTGGGGAGGTTCCCCCCGGTGCCTCTTAGTTTGGCCACATCTCTTTCCTTGAAGTTTTGTATCCCAAATTTTTCCAGTACTGTAACAGCATAAAGCGGAGACTTGTCTCACTCCTGAGATGGGAACAGTTACAGAAAATCTCCCAGAAATAGAGCTAAAGATGTATAAAACTAGAGTTAAAGGCATTTTGGTGAAAAAGTAGGAGTTGAAAATGTTTGGATCTTTAAACACAGCCATAAGAGAAGAATGGTCTGCCTGAACTTCATCTGTCTAGACTTCGCAGCCCTTAGAATGTTGTCTTTTCTGCAGCTCTGAGTTAAGAATGGCCTTCGCTTTTTCTGCCTTACAATTCCACAAAAGAAGAATAAAGCATAAGGAAGAGTAATCCCAAAGGGAAGAGGTAGAATTGTGGCATGTGAAAAATAAATGACAATACAGCAAGGACATTTCTATTGTGTTCATTAAGTTATTTCTAATGAGACTAGGCACTGGCGCAGTGGGTGTATATAGGCTGGAAGGGTGTTTAGGGGACCGGCTCGTTGGGTGCCTCCATAAAGCAACCTGTCCCGTGCTCACGCGTGTTCACACACAAGTCCACTGACGATCTGTGGTTTATTATGCTCTTTGGAGAGCTGTGCTGGAGAGGTTTCACCGCAGAAAAGTCAAGGTAAGCTGCTTATCCTTAAAAAAGGAATCCTTCATGATAGCAATGAAGTCACTGTTAGCCTTCTGTCTTTTTATTTAAGCTCTCCTGCCTACTGCTGAATACCTCCAGGATAAAAGATGTGCTTAAGATGAAACAGAGAGCAGCGGTACATAAAAGCGTTAAAACTCATACTCACAAAGCTCAGCAAGAGACACGGGATCTTTCATCCCATGCAGAGTGTTTCACTAAGTGAAAAAGTGACAGACTTCTGGTTCCTTCCAGCGTTGTCCCTAACGAGCTTGCCAAATAGGCTGGAACCAGCACAAGCCGATCACTTGGATCAATTTGTGTTTGGCCGCTTCATAAAATGCAGCGACAATAAACTTGCTGTTACAGAAACTTAAACGATTCCCAGGGAAGCTATTTAAAGATTGTGGGCTGGATTCAGAGTGCACAGCTTTGAGCTACAGGAGACCCTTTGAGAAGCCCTTTGACTTCCCTGGAGCGGTTGTACTTTACCCTGCTGTACATCTGAAAGGATGTAGGATTTTCGCTGGCTGCACAATTGTTGCTGCTTCTTCACATTTAGGCGAAACCACAGTTTCTTATATGCTCCACTAACCACAGTGGAGGATTTTGTTTTGGCTTTTTTTTTTTTTTGGTACACAGTAAATCATAATAGTCCCAGTCATTATCTTTGGTTCATTAGCTGCTGTGGAGCTCTGCTGTTCACCCCAACTGTTCAAAAGGGATTGAAATGCATATCTAGGCTGTCAAAGCAGTTTACATTTTAATGTTGGCTGAGAGTGATCTTCCAAGGCAAGAGTATTTGCAGAAAATGAAATATTTCAACATGGCTTTGTGAGAGTATTTTAAATATGATGTCTATATTTAAGCAAATATCCAAGAAAAGGTGAGTGAAGAGCAGTGTCTCCTGCTTATAAATGCCAGCTGAAGAGCAGAGTTTGTCCACGAAAACCCGCAGTATCGTTTTCAGTGGTACTCAGGATAGTTTTAGGCAGATTAACTTTGGGTACCTGAGCCATACAGACCTGAAGAGAAATAAATTGGCTCATGTGGATGTTTGTGCTTCCTGGAGGAAACCCAGGTCAGGCTACTTCTGACTTGCTTGATTTTGGCAGAGATGAACAGTTATTTGTCTACAACGTGTTGTCACCTCTAACTCTGTCACAACTTCTGTAATATAATACGGTTGTTGAGGTTAAAACTAGAAACACAGACAAATGCAATCATTAGTTTTTCCTATAATTTCTTTTCAAGTGGATCCTTTTTAGACCTTGTTATGGGTTGATCTTAACCCATGTCTGATGAATTGTGCTCATTGAAAAGCCGTGAGTGTGGTAGCAGCAGGTAGAATACACGGGTGTGCCTATGTAACAAGTTTTTTTAATGAGTGTATATAAACATGAAGACATCTGTTTCTTAATCATTCTCCAGGAAGGCAAACTAAAGGCTGCTTTATCCTCTTTGTATCCCTGATCAGGTCTGCAAGAAAGCAATTATAAATGATATAATGAAGGGATGGCAGAGAGAAAGTAGATTTTTTTGGCAGTAAATAGGTAAAATTAGGGATGAAGAAATAGCATACGCAATTATTCCATTTTTGCATGCAGTGAAGTTTAAAGGATTTTGCAGCTTTCTGGACTGACGTTGTCAGCTACTGCCTTCTGAAAAGACAAAGTGAAATGTAGATTTCTAATGCTGCTTCAGGTTGTGTGAAAACAGTAAGTCGTTAATGTTAGGACTGTGCCTGGAAATTAAACCCAGTATGACCGCCATCAGCCAGGAGCTGTACCCAAACACAATGAGCGTTGCAAAATAAAGCCCTAGAACTGTAGGAAATGGAGAAAGGGTTGAAATGGTCACCATAGTAGTAGAATGTACTCGGGCTTTAATTGAAATAAAAGATGTATTAAACTCAGGGAAATTGATTAGTTTCTTATACTAATATTTAACTAGAGAAATGGATTTGTTCAGAAATGTCTGTAACTCAGATCCATCTGACGGCCTTCTGCTTCTCCTTCAAAGCTGAAGGATCCAAAAGCTTCAAAAAATTGTATTTAAGATAGTGTTGTTTCATGTAAACGTTTCATGTAAACGTATGCATGTTTTTTTCCTGTAAATCTAACTCTGATTTTTGCTTTGAAATTGGAGGACATTCACAAGGCCATGCAATTTTAAGCAAAATGAGTATTAATTAATTAATACATGGAGTTAATTTTTAAAAGCGGTAACATGGCAAGTGGTGCCCTAAAAGCTACTGGGAAGAGTTCCTGACTCTGACTGACCATTATGAGGATTTTGGCTACCGTACTTAAGAGTAAGTAGAGCTGCTTTACCGGTTCATTCAAAGTTTTAATATGACAATAAAAAAATATTTTGAATCATATCATGTGCTATTATGGTGCCTTAACTCCACTCTTATTGTTAACAAGAACTAAAAGTCCGCATTTTCACGCCACCAAAGTTTTCACAGGTAAAAATTTAATGTACAACACAGGCAATATTTTTTTTTTTTTAATAACTCAGTACAATTCTGATTGAAAAGAAATAATTAGTGAAATTTCTACTTTCTTTATAGGGGATGGTATTTCACTATTAATGAATGATACTTTTAACCAATCTTGGCATCTAAGAGGAGCTGGTCCTAGGAAGAGGTGCTCTGCACCTTGCTGATAATAATCTTAACATAAAATATTAATGATGTAACATCAGTAAGTAGATCTTACATATTACAACTTTGATATTGTTTTAATACTTATTGTATTATTCTGGAAGTGGATTTATATGACACCTTGCCACAATGAACAAGTTTTATGTCCCTTCCTGAAATGTCGGTATGTCTTCTCCAAGTACCACTTTATCATCTCTTCACACATTTTTAAAATCAAAAGGAGCTATTGTGATAATGTTGTCAGATCTTGTGCGTGATAGAGCATGCCACTAGACTTGATCAACTTGTTTTTGTTCCTGATGCTGTAGCACATGAATCAACTTGGTGATTATGTGTTATTTTTTTGAATTTTTGCTCATGATATGTTATCAAGGCTACTTCAGTCCCACGTTTAGCTGGGAGGACTGCTCAGGTGTTTGATAACTACTGGTGTTTTGACACAAAGAGCACTGGTCTTCTAAAGCATCAACCTGATTGATTGCTTAGCTCACTTCCAAGAACAGTCCCATTGACGTTTATGTCTGAAGTTAAGTTTATACGTCAGTGTGTGGAGTCGAAGCTAGGCAATCAGATAGGTCATAAATGGTGAACAGTTACTCAAGAAGTAGTCATGGTTCACTAATAAAACCAGGGTAAAAAACAAAAATCTGCACTTAACTGGTCATTTTAATCTTAGCCTAAGATAGAAAACAGTTCTTCTTTGTTCTGTGGCTCATAAAACAAATGCCCATTATATTTTTACACTTTTTATAAAAAATAAATGTTCATCACTGGCTTGACAAGAATGAAATTATAATTCAATTTCACTTAGACTTTATGTATGTTGTACTATAGGTGTAAAACCAGGAGCTACTTAGTTTACATTTATACTTCTTGTATTTTCTCTTGGCTTTTGAGATTTTTCTATCAGATTGTGTTATTCAGAATTGTTACAATCGGTTCCTGATTTTACTGACAGTCTTTGAATGGAGTATATTGGAATTTTTTAAAAAAAAAAGGAGGAGAAGGGGAGAAAGAAGAAAATAGATTCAGAAATAGATTCCTGCAGAGCATATAATCAGAAGTAATTTTATTTTTTGCAGAAATACAGCAAAACAGAAACTGCATGTTCCAATATTTCCCTTGTCTCAGAAGATCACTCTCTAGTGGTAGTTTTGAAATAAATTTTGAAAAGTATACTGAGCCCACAGCAATTTTACATCTAATTTTGTTTTTTCTTCATCACAATTTACTATTTATTTTCCCCCATATTTTCACTCTTGCTTGCAAGGCTTGGTGGAGCAATTTTCTATTAAGCAATAGTGGCATTGTCTATGATGTGGTGTATGTCAAGGGAAAATAAAAGCTATAGGGAAAGTTTTGATCTCAAGAGTTAGCTTCACTCACTGGGATTACCTCCTGGCATGCATCTCTTGTGTAGAGGAGATGTGGATCTAATATACCCTGAGAGCCTTTCAGGTAGGGAGTTTTCTGAAGATGAGCAGAATCAGAGAACACCAAGAGATGCTCTGAGCCTTTGCTTTGAACCCATTGCTCTCAGATTTCATTTTATTAATTCATTAGATTAATTATTAATAATGAGATCTTCCATCGGAAGATGGATGGAAGATGCTTATTATGTGGTTGTGGACCATGTGTCTTCTTGCAGAACTGGCTCTTCTGGTAGCCTGTTGTGTTTGTTTGCTGCAAAATCCTGGGAGTCAGTACTTCATCCTCTCCAAAGCAGTGCCAATGCAAAAGTGAGATTTCAGTGAGGAGTATTCAGAATACCTTTATGCTTAGCTAAGGGGAATATTTTTTTGGAGGCAGATTGCAGTCTTCATCCTCATTGACTGGTCTTGTTGTGGCTTGGCGAGATTTCAGAGGGCATAACATTTCTTTTGCATAATTAATGGAGAGGGGTTGACAAGGCTTTGGTCGCTGGCGAGGGCAAGCTCTGTGTGCGCTATCTCTCCAGGAGTGACACTCTGATGCTCAGTAATCAGTGGGCTTAACTGTGTGGGGTCTCAGCGTGGTGGTGGCCGTCAGAACCAGGCACAGCTGAGCTGGTGCTCAGGAGTGTCAGTAAGGGTTGAAGAAATACGTCCTCTTTGCCTGGCCCTGTGTCAGAGGAAGAAACACTGGGGCCAGTCTTTGAATTCCTTGTGCTTTATTATTTACCTTAAGAAACGTGAAAGCAAAAGGGAGGGAAATTAGACCTTTCTAGGAATTCTGTGGGTGTTTGAACCGCTGTGAGACTGCTACCACCGTGCAGCTAGTATCATCTGCCAAAGTTTCTTGGTTACTCATGGAATACTGTATCATCACATCAACAAAGATCTAGTTTCACCACTCTCATATGCATGTATGGACAGATGCATCTAGCCTCACTGATGAAGGTAGTTGTAAAATATACCTTAAAGAAAAAAATATGTTAGAGGGATGTTAAAATATGTTAGACAATTTTTCTAAATTTTATATTTAGAAAAAAGGACGGTTTACTAGTTTCTCCTGGTAATTTCTTCAATTTCAATTAATGAATATTTCTAGGAGACTTCAACCAGTGTCTATAAAAAAGATTGACTTAATGTGTCTTGGGTTGTTTTATATTTACTGCTTAACCATCTCTCAGACTTCTTAAAGGGCTTCAGCAGACAATTTCCAGAACTGGAACTGTCATCTCCGTATAAAATAACAGATGCGATAAGCTTCTGGGAGGCTGGAGACTTCTCTAGGGACAGAGAATGTAAGAAAATGATGGGGCTGTGACAGCATGCACACCATACCTGTGCAGCTGTAACCTATAGACATTTACTTTCCGCAGTAGAAGACCGAGGATTCCCTGGCAGTGAGGAATTCCTACAGCTGTCTGGTGGCAGTGTGACTTCTGTCCTGTACCTCCCCGGGGAAATATATAAAGAAGTAATTCACTGCTGAAGCCATTCTTTCCTTCCTCTGCCCCAATTCCAGTACTGAGCTCAGTATTATGTATCAATGTCTAGTTATCTAACGTGGTTTTTCTGTTTATGTGAAGACACTGGTCTTCCCTCTGCTTTGGGACTTTTTTTCTTTTTTCATATTTTGTGTGTTTTGTTTTCTCTACAGACTCAGTCTTGTCAGTCTAGAGGGGGAAAAATCAAAGGTAAGTTGGATGGGAAGTCTGTAAAAAAAATGTAAAACATGTAAAATGTAAAAAAATGTAGCGTGTTCTCTCTGTGTGTAGTTTAGTCTACACAATTCATATCAGTTTCTGTGATTCTGCTCTTCTGCCTGCACATGGGTCTACTTCTCAAAGACTGTGTCCTGTTGTTTTATTCATGGGAGGCCTTAGAGGAGGTATTTGAGAAAGGGAAATCAGATTTTTGTCTAATTTTGTTTACTGCTCCATAACTTTGCAAATAATAAGCCAGTTTCACCACAGTCTCCATTGCTTCCTCATTGGTAGACCTGTAAATTCCCATTCATGAATGTAGGCAGCGAGACTCCTAAATAAGCTGTTTACTGAATTTAGGTCTGAATACGATGCACGTTACTTTCTCCACTGAGTATGGCAGGGAAATTTGGTTTGTCACAGTATAATGCCAATGGAATATTGCTTTTTCTGCCATTAAGCTGTGATATACGGTGAACAATAAACCATACCCTCTTTATATGCATTCCTGTGAAACACATTATCTTCACTATATGTTTACACTTTTATTTTCTATTTAGTTTTGAATGCATCATACTAAACTTTCTCATAATAACCTTGTTGTAAGAATAATTCTTTGTCTGTACAGTGCTGAACATCAGTAATTGTTAAAGACCGTGTTTGCAGGAAACCGAGTGGAAAAGTTGCATGCTTTCCAGGTTCTGCTCTGACTTTCAGCTAATTACTGTGTGCTTGGGTACTGGTTTTGGTTACACTCCCTAAATCTGGAGTAATGCTGCCGATCTTCAGGGAGTTACTGCAGAGTTTCACCTCTGTAACACAGAGCTGGAATTGTTCTGAAGTTCCAATGAAAGTGAAAAGGTAACGAAGCTCTTTTTCCCCAGAGGGAAATAAAAAATACTTGCAATACAAAATACCTTGCAGAAACAATTCAAGGTAAAAAGTTGATATTTTAATCTTACTCTTTGTACCAATGCTGATTTTAAACCAGCCAAAGCTCCAATGATCTTCAAGCAAATATACGCAAGAGAAAGTAAATGTAATGTAATTATTAAATGTATTTGCTTTGTCAGGCTGCCTCCTTTCGGAGGTTTTAGTTGGAGTACTCAGCCCATGAATTCTGCTTGGTAGGATGATGGAAACCAGTACTGGTCAACATGAGTGAGACTGAGAAAACATCGTTTCTTGACATGACTTGATGCATAGATAAAGCTACTAATTGAAATTTAAAAGAAATCATCAAGAATTCCCAGCACAATGAGAGAACTGGAGGAAACTCTGACGGCGACTAAGCTAGGATGTCGAAAGAGGTGAAGCTCAAAGAGCGAACCTGTTTCCGAAACATGGAAGGGTTTTTTTCTGGTGTAAATTTTGGACTGAATTTAAACTGTAGTATTTAAACCAGGTTAGCCCTGGTGAGGAGAAATATATATAAATATATATGTGTATATATCCTGTGAGGACATTTAGACTGAACTAAAAGTTATTGCGCTGATCAAGTTCTCCACATAGTCTGCTTCAGCAAACCTATTTTTAAAGGCATGCAGGCACCCAGTGTAATTTCCAGAAGTGTTTGTTTAATTATATCAACAGGAGGTAAGTGCCTAGGCACTTCTCAAAATGCCACCGGGAGCTTTGTGAAACATCTGAAGTGGTTGGAGCATGGGTAGCTGTGTTTTCTGATCGGTAATGTTGGATCTTTGTATTACAGGAGCTTTTGGCACTACTAATTTGACTGTAATCACGTATGAACACAGTCGTGCTCTTGTTGTTGTACCCAGGGTATTTAAGGTAGATTTATGCCAGTGTCATCACGGGCATTTCAGCTTGCAACCTGATTTCATATTCCCTTTGTCCGCTGCTAGTCAGTGAGACACATGCTGCTCATATTAAATGATTTAGTCAACCACCCTTGAGCATTGATCTGTCTATAACCTTTTTTTGTAATAAAGATTTAATGTCATCCTTGGAGGTTGTAACAGATACCTGCATTTTGGCATTGCTTCAGTTTTAGCAGTTTTCAGTTCAGTTTTAACACGTTGTTATCTTTTGATAGCACTTTTTAAAAAAGAAAGGCAAGCAAAAAGCATATATTTTTTTTTTTGCTGAGTTATCTTAACAAGGATTTTTCTTGCTGTTAAATATTTTAATAAAGAGAGGTTTTTGTACTGGGGTCAAAGACTATTTTGAAGATACCAGTCTCCTTTTAAGACATAAAGTTTACTAAAGCAAGACTTCACAATCAAACATCTATGGAGAGGATTCTGATCCCTTCCAACCGGTGCAAAGGTGAAGCAACTTCATTCGCACTTCTCCAGATTTGCCCTGGAGTTGTGAGCTGCTGCAGATTTGCAGATCTCTTACCGGGATCAGAATCTTTCCCAATACTGGAATAAAAGTGTATTGTGCACGTGAAAGCCTCCCAGGTAATCGCTCAGATCTAGGGCACACTTCTCATGGGGGCACAGCCTGTGACAATCGCCTCAATTCATCTCTGTCCCTGAACACGGTTTGGATGGCAGAATTGCTCTGCTAACCTGAAATTGAGTTAACTTGACAGCCAGAGAGTGGCATTGTTATTGGCTGAATACCATTAATTTTGATGTGACATATTTCTTGCTAATGGGAACATTTATATTATCTGTATTTTCAAAAAGCAGGAGGAAGGAAAAAGTATCTACCACTGCAGTATTGATATTTCAAGGGGAGGCAATGCAGTAGGGAACACTCTGGCTTCTGTAGCATTGCCTTTATTGATTGCTATATGTCTAAGAAAATATTTTCACCTTTCTTCTCCACCCCTTTTCCCTTCAGAGACTGCAAATGCATGTGAAGAGGAAAATTTAACATAAAGAGGAAAAAATATGAAAAAGCAACCGTAGTTCCATTGAGGAATCCTGAAATATTCGATGTGTTTGGCCAAAGCGAGCACTATATAATATAAAGACATCAATGGGATAGTAGAGCTCAAAGCAGACTTAGGGACTGTAATAACTGATAAACACTTACATGGGTATTATTTACATTTGTAATAGGTTGATTTGAAGCCCTGCTTTGCTCTGGTTCTTGTGTGCTGGGAAAAATTGGTCGGGTTTCTGTGGGGTGACTCTGGATCGCCGTAAGGATGAATATAACTGAGAATTTCAGCCCTGCAGCCTCCGAGAAAATGTGGTTTCATTAAAGACCAAAGCAAGATCTTCCCTCACGGTGCCCCTGCAGGGGCTGGCGTTGGTGATGCTGGAGGTGAGTGGTGATGTGCAGCTCGCACCATGGGAGCAGAAAGCCTCCTCCATACGTGCCCCAGCAGCACGGTGTTGATCCTGCTCCTCTGTCGCCTTTCCCCAGAAAACCTGAGGGCATTCTGCACTGAAGGACTCTTCTATTAGCTTGGGCAATAGAGTTGTTCTCTTTTCTTTGTAAATGAGAGTGGGAGATGACCTGTGAAACACAGGAAGATGCTTGTGAGTCACAGCAAGGAAAATGCGAACAGAGTAATTGTTTTGGAATGTTAAAAGGAGCAGCTGAGTGAGAAGTTGTAAGTCACGCTCTCCATCCTGTGAGACTGTCCTTAAATAGAAGGGAGAGGAAACTTTAATACTGAAAGAAAGCAAATCTACTGAAAAAGAAATAATGTTGTGCTAGGAAATATTACTACAAGTAGCATATCTGTGGTGATCACTGCTGGAAGACCTGAATCAGAGGTGAGTCAGTTCTGGAGGCTGGGCAGGGGTTTCTCTGATATTCAAAGAATTGCTGCACCTGCCCCCACGTCAACTGGATCTGATTTCACGGCTCCAGATTGCTCTTCTTTAAATCAGGCAATAATAAAGTAGGAAACTTTAAGTAGGGAGAGTAATAAAGTAGTCAGCAGGCAATATGAAGGAGCAAGGTTCCAGCTTCGCAGGGGTGTGAGAAGGTACAACAGCGCTTTTCTCTGATTCCTTCAAAGAGGAGGAGATGTATTTGTTGAATGAAGGTTATCGACAAGAAGATAGGTTTAAAAGATACCTATAAATCCTAAAAGGCAAGCAGACTGATTTTTTTTTTTTAATTTTTTCTATTTATAAAATTCCTGGTGACTGATTTCTGGATCGATAACAGATTTCATAATGGTATTAGAAAATAGATGAACAGACTTTCTCTACCCAGTACATTTTCATTTTTTAAGTAATATCAAATTTCCAAATTTAGGCTGACTTTAGAGCCACAACTTCCTTGAAATAAGCCAGGGAAAAAACTTAACGTGATACAGCCAATCTCATATGAAATACAATACTTTGGTCTGATTTTACAAAACTGAAGGAGGGGATAATTCGGTCCTACAGGTGACTTTGGTGAGAAATTTCAGTGATGTTTCAGCATGCTGTTTCCACCTCAGGTTTTGTGATTTGCAATGACTTTTTGGCAGCATGAGAAAGACACAGTTATTACAACTTGCCACCCTCTCACCCCCATACATCTTTTGCGTCACTTTGGCACAACAAGGAACACTGAACTTCAGCTCGCAATCTCCTAGGAACAGCATGGACGCTTTCCGTGCAATAGCAATGAAAAACATGTTCAGGGCTGTGTGAAGTCAAAACACTTCATGTCATGCTGGTTGAGAGGATTGTTATTTTATGAAGGGAAAACCCATTTCTCGGCAGAATTAAAATTAATCTAAGACACCAGAACAGACACAGCGAAGTTTTCCATTGTACTTCGCTTCCAGGCAAACTGATTTTCTGGTAAAAATAAGTAGATGAAAAAGCTATAGGACAAAAGCCCTTCAGATGAGCCTTCACAGAGATTGAGAGAACCAGCATCTTCAGGCAGATCTAGAAAATCTTGGTAAAGCCCCCAGGCCCTGCAGCAGGTCAGCCCCCAAATACCGTAGATATCTTCCTCTGCTGCCTCTGTTCACGTCTTGTCCTGAGTTAAGGACCTTTAAATACTTTATCAGATTTCATTCTACATATAAGACATCATAAATCTTTAAGACCATTTATAAGAAAGCAAAAAGACAAAATTATACATTAATGACCTTAAATAGTTCAGCCACAGTTTTATGTAAAATGTCCAGACATCAATGCAGAAGCACCATCGCTTTCCTGACGTGAAAACCTGATTATTTTCTAACCTTGGGCATAGCCTGCATTCCTGTGGTGCGCAAACATTTTTACGTACAAATATTTAGAAAGCTTTTCATAATGTAGTGCATCAGTTGACCAAGAGAAAACATTGGGTAAGCTCTCACAGGAGCCAAACTACCCAATATATGCAAAGCAACTGCAGTTACACTAAGAGCTCTTGGTTCCTGGCAGTGTGGGACTGCACTTTTCCTTGCTGACCCTCGGCGCTTCTAGAAGTTAATCTGTCTTTGATTGAGAAGCTCTTTGATTAGAAGTGACTTTAGGCCACTCCAGTTTTGCTTTCAGATGCCCAGATCCAGTGTTTTAAGTTTAAACCAAAAGCGAAGTCCTTCTGGACTTGCCTCAAAAAGTTGTAGGCTTGGCAATGAGAGAGTGAATTTTAGCAGGACTGGAATGTTTCCTTTTGGACTCTTGTTTCTGTGATTTGCAAGTCTAATCCTCAGTGTTATCCATGTCTGTTATTACTGGACAGGCGTTTCTGAAGCTCTGCTTGGGTAGAGGAAGGGGAGGGTTGGTAAGGTTGAGCCCGGTGGCTGGTACTCAGCTGACGTGCTTTGGGCTCTTCAGAACTCCTCATGATGGATCACGCATGTTAAATGACAGCACTCATGATACCTGTCTTGCCAAAGATTAGAAGGCTTTGACAACACAAACTAAGGATTGTAATTTGTGCTTTGATTTTTTTTTTTTTTTTCCCCCAGTGACAGCTTGTCTAACTCTGTTTTCATTAAATATTATGATTCTGTGAAGTGCCTGGCGATATTATTTTTAAGAGACTGTAGGTTAATTATTGCAAATTTCAAAAAGGAAATATTAAGCCAATTATTAAATTAAAGTTGATTATTAATCCCAGAGAGATAATTACCAAGGTTTGAGGCAATTTATCTCCTGTTTGAAATAGATTTTCACTTGATTAAGTTGTATTTGTCACTTAGATCCACGGTTGTTGCTGCAAAGAGCTTTATTATCCTGTAAAGTACAAAATGCTTCTCTGAAGTTGACCATAAATGTGTGAGTAACAGGTTAGCTGAATTCTGCGTAAAGGCATGCCGTCATTTGGGAATAATCTGTCCTTGCTCCCATCAAAGGCAAAGTTCCTTTGAGTGAGTAGTATTTCTACCTCAGCAACAATAAAGAACACTTTATAGATGTAACAACTAAACTAAATGTAGGTTTATTTCAGAAAACCATAGGTTATATTGAACATTATATGCACATGGTGTTGTGTAATCAAATGCTTCTAGTGATACTTAAAAATGACAATAGCAAAAGAAAATGTAAGTGATGCCTGCTCTTAGGCAGCATAAATATTCTGTGTACAAGTAATGTAATGGTTGCAGACATTTTAACCCTTCAATCTATGAACTGGGAATCTCGGTAATGGGTACATTAAATGTACAGTAATGTATAACTGGATTTTGTGTCTGTTATGTTGTGGCATGCTAAATACAAAGGACCTGTGGATGTTATGAATGTTGGTGCTTAAATGTGGCTTCAAATCACCTGTGAAATAGCGTTTTTGGATATTTGAGTCATAAATTCCAATTTAATTACTCTGGAAGTGAAGCGATAGTGATGCACTTTAATGTTAAGTGGTTACAGGGGGGCTGGAGTCTCTGGATACCTGCTGCTGTGCGGCACCTGTGAGATTTTCTTTTCTGCGTCAGCTCCTGTGTTTTTGATGAGGACTATTGAGGACATTGAGGGTATTTTCACCTGAAGATTTTTTCCTAGCAAGGTGAAAATATATCCCTATTTTCCTTAAAGAGGTGTTGAGTGCATCCAGTGCAGAGAGGATGGATGTTCCCTGCATCCTTTCCTGAAAGAACTGGCTTGACAGAAGAATCCTGCTCCTTGTGCTCAGTCATTTTTCATCTTGGAATTCAAAGAGCGTTATTTATAACATCCCTTGCGGAAAGTCACAAAAAATGCTTAATTGTCTTCTCAGCTTAATTTTTTTCAGTGTACATACAGAAGCAGTTAGGATGCCCAATGTCCATTGTGTCCTGTCCCTCCCCAGCCCTCCCCAAAAGCTGAGAATAAAAACATTTCCTCCGGCAACTGTTACAAATGCTGTTTGTTAACTCATACTGAGCAAATCCACAACAGGCTTCTCTTCATTGATAGCCGTTCTCCTAAAGTGCTGCAGATCTTCTCTGTGTTGATATGTGGAGATATGGAGTACCAAGAAGACTTAGATAGGCAGATTAGAGAAGGTAGAATGCTAGTTATAAGAATTTTGGTGTAACTATATCTCTGCGTTGGCAGAAAGTAGCATTTCTGCCAACAAGATCAAGAAGGAATTGCTTGTGGGGCTGGACATGGGCACTCTGAGAAGTGCTGGGCCCTCATGGACACCAAAAAAGTGCCATGGCAGCCATGCCCTGAACTGTGGGGAGGTGGGCTACAAGAAAGCACATGGTGTTTAACTTCTAATTTATTTCTGAATTAAAAAAACTCTAACAAATCTCTCCTAAAAATAGAGCTTATCTTACATTCAAAGACTTATGACGCTCAAGGCAATGTAGACTTGACTTCTTTATGTGTGTAAATTGTGAACTCATCTTTGTTTTCTTCGAGTGATGGGCATACTGAGCCTCTTTTCCATGATTTAATGTGCGTGGATTAAGTAACTTTTCAAATGTCTCTTCAAGAGACGGGTTTAACTGACCTGACTATCAGACAGGGCTGTGTGGCCCTATAGCCAAAGGTAATACCGTACTCAGCACTCCCACAAACAGCGAGCGGGCATTAACTTATTAAAGCTTCCCTCAGCTGTGGGAGGGAGGTAAACATTTGTTGTCTTACTTCATAGTTAAGGCAACATAATGATAAATGGTGAACAAAACCTGCTGTGGGGCCTGGCCAAAAGTCAGGCCAGAGAAAGGGATCTGGCAAAGCTCCCACCGAGTCTGAACAGTGCAGGATCAGATCTCTGTAAAGAGCTTGTTCTCCTAATTAGATATTGCTTAGATGTTTTAGGTCTTTTTGCATGTGTCATAAACAAGATTTGTATAACAAAATAACTGCTATTTTTGTAAATTGCAGGCTTTGGAAACCCAGTTTTTTTACTTTGCTACTTTTTCTTCTTTCTGCTTTAGAAATAATGTTAAGTCTTGGCTCTTCACCAGATGCGAGTACACATGGTAGTTTGAAGCAATCCTTATAGAGGAGTCATTTTTATCCCCCGTAAGAGCACGTGGGTCTGGGCGGAACAGGAGCCTCTTTCTGTTTTATGTGCGAACAAACACGACGCACCCACCAAGGGAGCAGCCGTGAGATTGCTTCGAGGGAGCTCTCAGGTTGCAGG
This sequence comes from Dromas ardeola, assembly GCA_013398915.1. Classification (NCBI taxonomy): domain Eukaryota; kingdom Metazoa; phylum Chordata; class Aves; order Charadriiformes; family Dromadidae; genus Dromas; species Dromas ardeola. The sequence continues at coordinate 370,906 of VYZM01017511.1, forward strand.
TTTTTTTCCTCTTCGGGATTGCAACTGTGCTATTGTTAATAAACCCTCCTTGCAAATCTACTCCAAAAGAAGGCCAGGGTTTCATTCATCAGTGCTTACTGCTTAAGGCAGCGCTGCTTTCTCTTCATCTCCCCGCAGATGCTTTGTGCTTTCCTGGGGATAGCACATCGAGCAGAAATTGCTTCCAATCTTCTGTCGGACCGAGACGCGGGAATGGGGTTGTGCTTTGGCTGCTTTCACACCACCAGCTTATGAAAAATAACAAAGCGAGCAGCCAAGTTGGGGAAACAAATAGGATATTATATAGTTTATTCATATGTGCTGCCTTCCATCCCATTTGTCACCATTTCATCCCACCTGCTGCTGAAAAAGATTCTGTTGCTGAGAGATGCCTTCAAGGCGTTGTTGGTGCGCTCATACTACAAGTGAATATCAATATCTGCTTTGAATAGCCTAAATGTATTTTAAACAAGACATTTCCAAATTATTGCAGTGTAGCTGTGTGTGGTGCTCTGTGGAACACCAATTAAGAGTCTGTTGGTGTTTTCAGTAAGATCCATTGTGAAAATTTATTCTGAGTAGAAATTTGGCGTGCAATGACCAAGACTAGGAGCTCTCTTTTCCCCTTTCCCCCCTTTTTTACTTTTTCTCTTCCTCTTAGTCTCCTGGAAAACAATATCTGATGCTATAACTGCTAAATAATTCAGATAAAAAATTGCTTGCCATGAGAGGACGGAGCAAGGCAAAGGAACGGCTGTTTCGAGGCTGCAGTAGGCTCTTTGACACAGTCCAGTGAGACAGAATGGAATGGAGGTATTTGGATATAAAAGGTTTTTTATGAAGTAGATGCATAACACTGAGGAATGGAAGCATCTGCAACTAAAGTAGATCACCAGAGGTGATATATAAAGCTTCTCCTATAATTATCAGACTTTCATGTTTTTCACGGGACAGACGGCAGTGGAAGATGTGACTTGGTGAAAGGCAGCTCCAGTTTGGTGCCCGGTCCCGCTGAGTGCGGTGTTAACCTGCCCAGCACCCGCGGAGCGTGGTGCTGAGCTGCACAGCAGCCGCTCCACGCCGTGCTGCCCCTGAAGGCACTTGTTGCTGTGCTCTCAGCTGAGGTCTGCTCTGAGCTGAGCTCGTGGTCTCTTGTAAAGGGGTAAAGAAAAAGCTTTGCTGATCTTACTTTAAGTTGAGAACTTTTGCTTAAAAACACCCATCAAATGCTGTCCTGAGGTTGTCTGGCTGGAGAGTAGATGCTGATACCAACCTTTTTTTTGACAGTTAAAGGGACTGTGATTTGGCCCCAAATTTGCTCATTTCGTTCTTCCTAATACTGAGCACCTCATGTTACGTAGACTTTGCTGCCTTCTAACCCATGCTTTGCCAACTTCATTAGCAACCTTGGCTGGCAATTTGCAAATTGCAGTCCACTGGTTATTGCAAGATGTTGCTTTTGGATTTGTGCAGGTTCTCTTCACCAGCAAGTACCTATAAAACAGCTGCAAACAACGTGAGGAGCGCATTGTCATGGCAGATGACATCTGTAACGCTGGCAGAAGACGACTGGCACGGCAGATCTGTGCCGAGCTGCTGGAGACCATCCAGAGGAGGCGAATTTTGAGATACCAACTCTCAAATTCAGCCTGTGTACCACGAGGAGAAAGGAAATCCTGAAGGGTGTTGACCTGCAGTAAGGTAGGATAAACGTATTTAAAATAAATGAAGTACTTTACTCCAACAGCAGCAAAATGGAAAGGTGTTAAATAGAGGGAGTGCAGGTGCAAATGGAACTTGGATGGTACGGTGTTTTAATGGCCTGCAATACATCTGCAGTAAATGTTTTATCCGTGTTTTTATAGTAGTGCTGCTGGGCTTATTATGCACCTCGGAACCAAGTTTGGCTCTGAAAGCTGCAGTGCGGAGTCTCTGATTTCATCCATATTCAAAATTAATTCAATTGCATACTGACACTCATGCTTTCAGAAGAAGTACATCTTTGTGGTTGAGAGAATAATTCCTTAAAAGAGAACGGAACCTGCATGAAATGAGAAACTTCTGTCGGAAAAATGCAATCCCCCTTCCTTTATCCACCAAATTCTTGTTTTGTTTGCTTGCAATCATGTGTACATTGTAGTCAATAAATACCATAATCAGTAGAGGAATAGGGCTTGTGATGTCTGGTTTCAACACTTCTCTCATGATTTAAATGATAGTTGGCATTCCTTATGAAAATTATAATGGCTGTGGAGGGGTGTCGCATTTGGTTTTTTTTGACAGTATTCTTTGACACATCTGAAATACCTCCTGCTTTTTGTTGTAGCTTACACACAGTCTTTATGTGCGTACTCCTTTGGAGCCCTGAGATATGCAAAGGATGTAGCAGCACTTTCTGTGCCTGGATAATTTGGATTTCTACTTCTGTGATTTATGCTTGTTGACTTCAAATGCTTGCCCCACCAAAAAGCTGCATCATAAAGCTATTAATATCAGGCAGCTCTTCTTTTATATGGCTCTCCAATCGCACAAAGGAATGCAGACTGCTGCAAAAGCAAAATGCCGAAAAGACATGGCTCTGTGCTCGCTGGTGTGACCGAGGACTGCGTGATCCCGTGAAACCGACTTTGCAGAAGCAGTTGCCGGTGACAACATACGTACTGTCTGGACAATCATTAGCCTGTTCTCTAATTGGCTTTGTAAATTGTAAAATAATTCCTTTGTGTTTTTCTTTCTGACAACGCTTCTATCGTGTTATCACGCGAGGTTAATGGATCAAAACTCTCCAGCCTGCAATGGTTGAAGAGCCAGTGTAACTTTTACTCCCTTGCAGTAATTTCACAGGGTTTTAAAAATGCCTTTTAATAAAAGGGAGCCACTAATCTTTTGGCCGTTTTTCTGTCAGATTTGTCATGCTGAAAGCTGGCATGGCACCATATGCGTATCGTCCTCGTGGGGACAATTTCCATCCCATGTTTCTGGGAGGATGAAGGGAGAGGTCTCATCTGAACGCGGCAGGAACTATGATGATACAATTTAGAGTGGAGCTGCTTCAGGGACTGGTCTCGGGTCTTTTACTCTGCATTTCTACTGCTACGAAACCAAAAATTCTTCTAAAGTAACTCTTAGTCATTTCTCTGTGGGGAAAATCTACAACAGCAGGTAGTCACAGAGAAATAAGCTAAATGCCATGGATTTTGCAAAGAAGACAATGAGATTTTAATGCCGTGCGCAGTTGTTATTTTTATGATTTAGATTTCAGATCGAATAAATGAAAATTGTGGAGGAAGTTATTTCTTTCATTTAATGTAAGGATACATAAGCTTTCTCCCTCTAAGGATGTGGTAAATATCTAGGAGAATTTATTGTATCTAATGATTTGAAAATTATTTCATGTATCCAAAAGGGCAAAGCAAAAAGAAATTGGAGACAAAGGCAACAAAGCATTTACTTATAGAAATCTTGGGTATTGTATCTAAATTGCAAAAGTTTCAGTGGCCTCTAGGTAGAAAAAGAGTTTATAGGTGTCCTTAATCCAGTGTAACCTTCTGCCTCTGACCTTGGCAATATTACAAAGCCCAGAATTTCACATCGATAGAAAACTCATCCAGTGTGTTTGTTGCAAGTATATTTTGTCGTGCTTGTTTTGCTTTCCTTTTCTTACTTTTTTTTCTTTTTTTTTTTTTTTTCCCCCCTCAGGTCATTGAAGGAAAGTTTTGGTCCTTACAGTATTTGCTGAGGGCAATGTTGAATGTGCAATGTGTAAGTGCAGAGGGTGTAATTAGACGTAATGGAATGGAAGAATAAATAAATTCCTGACTCTTCTCACTGTGAGGGCTATTAGAAAAGGAGTGAGTCTCACGCATTGTGCTCCTCTCTCTTGACTGAACACAGCGCTGGAGCCAGAGGTGCTAAATCGTGTCCTTGTGCCTGGGAAGGGCAGGGCTGGGGGAACGGCGTGACAGAAAGATGTACCAAATAGTCCCATAGATCTCTAATTTCTGTCTCCTGGAGGAGTCAGCTATTAGCCTCCCACTGTAAAAATCTTGTCATCATCACTTCTTTGCTGACAGTCCCGATGTCAGCACGGAGGTCCTGCGAGGTGGTGTTAGTCTTGCTGAATCCTGCGAGGGGTGAGCAACCCATAAATCTCTGTGGAGACGCACTAAATTTAAAAGTCACTTACCTCCAGCTGGGAAAAAGCACAGCATAATTATGCAGGATCAAATGCGAGACGTCACTGGGAACGACAGTAGGAAAGCAGAGTGTATGACCTCTCGTGACTTGATATTCATCACGGGCTGACTGTGGGTCTGTTTTAATTTCTCATCGTTGGTAGGTTTGGCCTTTGTAGAAAAATACTGCTTGGGATCAAATAGTGTTTGCTGTGTCTAAAAGTGGTACAGGCTTAACACAGCGCAGAGGTTGTACTGCAGTAACTGAGTTTGAAACCTATCCCCCCTTCAGCTCCTGTGCAGGCGAGGGCATCTCCTGCTCCAGGTGCGTTGCACCTGATTAACAGCTGATTCACTGAATGAGAGCAGAGGATGAAATACTCTAATCTACACATCACCCAGAATGCCCCTAACAACATCCCCTGGGGAAAAAACCTGTCTTGTTTCTGTTTTTGAGTCTCTTCTGTCAATTAGTAGAAAATCAAAGTCAGTCGTTTTACCTGCCCATAAATCTGAGCATCAACACGAGTTTGTCCCCCCAGCCCTGTGTCGCTGAGCGGACCCAGGAGCGTGTGTGTGGTGATGAATCCCAGCCCACGTGTTCATCTAATCCTCTGCCTCTTCAGAGCCATCAACACAGGATTGACCTGTAGTGGTCACTAAGTGATGTGTACCCTCCTCTGCCAGCAGCTGACCCCATCCATTTTAGGTGAATTACAGGAAATCAATGGGGTGGTTGCAACACGCAGCAGCCAACGGGGACAGGTTCCGACTGGTGATCCTGGGAGTGAATAACGGCCGGGCATCCTGTTAGCTCGGGTACCTGCCTCTTCATCGCTTTCTTTTCCATCAGCTTCTGTTAAATGCTCTCTGGTGTAGATAGATCTTGGGGAGAAGCTGTTTGCACAGCAGTAATCGGGAGGCAGGAGTTTCCAGTTGTTATGCCTTGAAGATGGTGCCAGGAACGCCCCAAAGCCAGTTCATTAGTGCTACTGGTGGGCCCTCACAGGTTTGTGTTTTTTAAGCAGCTGATGGTTCCCAAAATCAATTGACTTGGCTTCATGGATGTTTAGATCAGGCTGCTGTACTTTTGTTGCAATCCAGTGCTTTTGCTTTCTCTCAGATTCTTCATTCTTTCCTTTTATTAATTTAAATTTTGAAATTTGTATCTAACATCCTTCTGTGCCTCTAGTTTATACAAGCTGTGTACATCACCCCTACGCTGTTTTTTAGGTGCAGTTCACCACAAATGAAACGCTACTTTTTCTTTTTTTCCTAATACCACGTTTCAAAGTATAATATAAAGCAGAAAAAGTAACTGCGTTTCATTCGCAATTTGAGTATTTGTGGAAGTGCTTGTTTTCCTGAAATGCAATGTTATCCCAGAAACAGCATGGGTGTCAGATGAACAGAGAAAACCCCAGTGCTGTGCCCTGTGAAGTGTAAGGATTTGCAAAAAAGAGCTGTTCGGTTTTGCAGCACGATGCTGTGCACACAGTTTAAGGGCAGTTAGTCCAAGGAGAAGAGGAAACTGTTGCTTCAAGATAATTCCATCAGTCATTGTGCTGAATGCTTCATTATGAGAGGATGCCCAGCATCCCTGGGAAAGTGACGGTATTATCAGCTTAAAGGAACTGTAAGAATAATAACTTACCTTACATTTATGTAATATTTTTCATTTGGAAATGCCTTACAGACATCGATTACTCTTCACACGACATCTGGAATGTAGATAATTGTTATTGGATCTATAAAGCAGCGGAGGACAAAAAAGGGAAATGTTGAGCTTTATTTAATTCTGAATATTGTATGTACATACTCAAATCTGCTATCTGATATGGATTTGGGTTAGGCACAGCCTAAGGCAGTGAACTTGTGGGGCAATACATTGGGGCCAAATTTCTGATGCCAGTATGGTGGGAGGAAAAAGCTATGGAGCTGCTGCTTCTGTGAAGGAGCCATCAAGGAGATGATGGAGGTCAAGCAGGGATCTGCCCCACTGACTGGAGAGGTGTGGGGAAGTTTTGAAACAAAAAGCAACAGAAGGGAAAAGGAAAGAGGGATAGGGCCAAGATTTCCTGACTGATGACAGCAATCCAAATGGGCAGGGAGGCGCCTAGACCATGGCAGGAGATGCCATCAAAGCAGAGGTGAATGGTGGTGGGAGGAGGGGGGTAACTGTGTGCCCATCATCCCCAAGCCACTGCCTGGGTCACTGCAATTCAGCCAGCCTGAAGCTGTGCAAAATTAATGTTTTAGGGTTTTAGCACTGGTCAGTGTCAGTAAAAAGAAAAAACCAGCTCGATTTGTACAGTCTTGCTGTAAGTTGTCTCTTTCAGAAGTGCTCCCATTAAAGATGAGAAGCTTTTGCCATTTTGGTACCATTTCCAGTCCCAGTGCCTCTCAGGACACTGGCAGATAATGAGCTCCTGTAATTCTATCAAACTGTCAAATGCGGAAAAAGGAAACCTATGGTTAGGTTAAACCATTCACTAAGATGCCAAAATTAAGCATGTGCTTCAGGTGACTAAACTCTTCTGCTAAAGTCCAATGTTGCGAGGTAGATCCTACGCTATGCACTAAAAGAAAAAAAACAAGTGGAGTGATTATGGTCTGGTGCAGGCAGCAAAAGATATATAGTGGATACTGAGCAACACCAAATATAGATGTGCAAGAAATTTCCAACCTTATTGTCCATAAGTGCTCGTAATGGCTAATGCTCTGGCAGAAAAGGCTGAAATAAAAGGGAAGTAGATGTACTGTATATAAATGTAGACGTACTGTATATTTGTATGAAGTACAGCCTATGGTCAAATGAAGAGGCATTTCTATATTTATGACTTGTTGTTTATTATTAATCAATTGTAATTTCCTTGCAAGGAAATAACTCCAAAAAAAATAAAAAAGCATGTTGCTACGTGGTGTGCGGTAGGAGGTATACATCTATACTGTATGTTTTGCTGACATGAATTTCTTTGGAAACCAGAAGCTTATCCTATTCCCAAGTATCTTTTGGGTAGGCCAGCCAGTGTTTCCAGAAATTTGTCTAGCTTGTTAACTGGTTTTTCTGAGTCAAACCATGTAGAGAAGATTTAGTGCGTGTGATAACCAGAGTGCGGCAGGGCAGGGAGAACGAGTCAGCTCCAACCTGCGCTGCCAAGGCAAGACGCAGCTTACAGGGGACTCCGGAGATATGGTTGGACGGGAATTCTAGGTCTCCAATTGTTCTCCCCCCACAGCCCCACGAGGGTTTTGCTGGGTTTGTGGAGCCCGATTCCACTTTGGTTTCGGGAGTGGAGAGGGTCCAAAGCAACCCATGCTGTGAGCCCGCTCACAGGACACCTTGCATATCTGCAGTTTTCTCGTTCGATATTTACATGACTGTTAATGATGAGGCCACAGTAGCGATGGTTTACAAATTATCCTTGCTTGGCATATGAATTAACTACCCTTGGGTGGAGAAATTCAGGCTGCTAAAAGCTTTCTTCCTGCATTCTTTACTTCTGGAAAGAATCATTTTCTTTGGAGCCACATAAAAATGAGCCTGAGAAAAAGTATTTTCAGTTGGAACCCAGCATGGCAAAGAAATGTGTTAGTTTATAAACCCTGATTATATAACAACAGCTCCTTTTAAATAATGTTTTATATGTTTGTTCAAGGAACTATTTAGTGTGTTACTTCACTAGTTATAAAACTTGGCACCTTTTCCCTGAGAAACTCATAATTCAAAATGCGTAATTTGTAGTACGTGCAGTTTAGGTAATGTCAATACCTTGCAGGGATGTCTGTCATACCAGCAGATTCGCGCTCTGCGGCTCTGCGTCATCTCACGGGGCTTTCCAAGCTCCAGCCCAGAAGAATTTCCTGAGCCATGAGTGCAGGGATAGTACCTCCAGCCTTGGGCAGCGCCTCCAGCTTTGGGCGTTGCTCCGAGGAAAGCGGCTCTCTGTCTCTAATCCTCAGCTTGGCCATGTGGATGCAGCTCAGGTCTCTCCCGTAGGGTGTCCTCCGTGGACCCGTTCCATCGTTGTCATGTTGAGCATCACTGGAGTTCACATCAGCCTGCTCTTATCCATTCCCTGGCCTTGTGTTTGCCAGGCGCTGGTGCTGGGCAGGTGATCAATGCTTGAGCTCCCTGAGTTGGAGTGCAAATTCTACATCAAAAGGACAGTAAACAATGTGATGTTCTCTCCCTTTCTCTCTCCCTTTCTCTCTCTCTTTCTCTCTCCCTTTCTCTCTCTCTTTCTCTCTCCCTTTCTCTCTCTCTTTCTCTCTCCCTTTCTCTCTCTCTTTCTCTCTCCCTTTCTCTCTCTCTTTCTCTCTCCCTTTCTCTCTCTCTTTCTCTCTCCCTTTCTCTCTCTCTTTCTCTCTCCCTTTCTCTCTCTCTTTCTCTCTCCCTTTCTCTCTCTCTTTCTCTCTCCCTTCTCTCCCTTCTCTTCCTTCCTTTCTTTTGTTTTTCTTTCTTTTTTTTTCCCCCCTCCTCCCTTCTTAAAAAAGTTGATTTGGATTTAGTGGGATAAGCAGAGCAAATCAGAGCTGTGGAATGCTCCTGCATAGTTTGATAACGTTTGTTCAAGCGGAGCATCTTTTAGAGGTAGTGCACAAAACTGAGGTCCTGCCTGCTTTCCATGAGATCCCTAAGTATAGTTACACACATGGCTCAGAGCATGTGGACAGGTTTTCTTGCTCAGGTTAGTGACAGCTACATGAATTTTAGGCCAGATTGTCTTGCCTTTAAAAGCTATAGAGCACAGTGCAATGTATTCTTGTTTTTTTTCCAAGAAGGAACTGCATCTCATTTACCTTTTCATCTTGCTGCTGAAATCCTAGCGTGATTTTATTTCCATCTGCTGAGGGCTTTGATGTAGCCTGACTCTCTGCGCACGAAAAGGAAAGAACTTCTTGTGTGGTACGATGTCTTTACGTCACCGGATAGAAAGAGGGTTCGCGTCCAGAAGACATTATGTCTGCAATAAGCTGTGTTCAAAAACTATTAGGAGGTTTTTAAAGTTATTCCATAGGTACTACTCACTCAATTTTGTTTAGTGATTCCCGGAGTGGGGAGTGCGGCTCTGTTGCCCCACACCTGGGCAGAAGTTGTTAGGTTTGCTCCTGCGGTCTGGATCGGTCCCTTGCTGTGAGCAGGGATTGACTGTCGGGCTGTTACTCCCCAAGCACCAATCTAAGTAAGAACAGAAACAAAAGTAATGCTTCTTTTCAAAAAAGCAAACCAAAAATATTTGGGCTTTGCTTGTTTGTTTTTGTTTGCTTGGGTTATGTGTTTTAGAAAATGATGCCTCAGAGCTATTGATGTCTAAGATCAAGTTTTGCGATATAATAGAAGGCTGAAGAACGGCAATGGTACAACAGCGTTGCCTCAAAAGTGCCCAAATGTCTGTGAAATCGGACAGAACTTTCTCTCCCCAGTGTCCAAATCATTTTGAAAAGGGGGATGTAGATATTGCAGCAGTTTGTAAAATTTTATGTACGGTCTCCACATTAGGCACATTTCATTCAGAATTCAAAAAGCAAACTCCGCTTTCACTTACCAGCGTAGCACTTGCACGTGTAAATGCAGTTTGACCCAGTGTGTGAGTTCCAAAACTGTTGGACCTCTCCATTTAAAATGTTTTGGCTGATTTTCACAGATCCCTGGGAAGCTTCTGCTCTGATGCTGTGTCAAGGCATGTTTTTGAGGAACAAATCAAAAATCCTCAGCAGTGCGTTGCATGAAATGGTAATTTGAAGGGCTAAAGCCTTATACCATGATGTTCTGTAATCCTGCCTCAATGCATTTCCCTGGATAAATACTCCTCCAAAAGGCTTGTTGCTGTTCTGGTTTATAGTGCTCTCTAATTGCAACAGTATAATCAATAAAATGTCTTCAGTAGTTCCTGAGGAGGGAAAAGGGTTCATGTGTGAGATGTCTAATACACAGATACATTTTAAGCAATTTCCACAGTGAAGAGGAGGAACATTTTCACAAAGTTAAATTCTAAGATGTTACTGCTGAATAACTTTCCTGTTTTAGTAGCTGGCCAACTAGCGGTAAGCCACTTGGGAATTTCCATGTTATGAGAAAGACACTTTTGTGATATAGCTATTATGTGTATATATGGGTCGACTTATTTAAATATTACGTCACGGCACGACTGTCCCTCTGCCCCACACAATGGGAAGGGAAGGAACTGTATATACTCAACATATAAGCGCTGAGTAGTGAAGAATATTCCTCCCCCTGCTAGTGCACGTGATCTCACTCTGTGTTTTGGGACTAGAAAACAAGAATGACTTCACAAGGACCTCATTCTTGATGAAGCTCCAAATTGCTGTTGTTATTTCTGTCTCACTGGGACCCAGTTTGCAGGTTCTTATGGTTTCCTTCATGCACGACTCATTCTGGTGCTGGGCAGGGTCCCTGGTAGGCACAGATGGCACAATGAGTTTGTACATCAAACGATAGGCATTGCTTTTAATTGGTAAAAACTCCACATATTTATTGGTAGGTATCAAATGATAGGTATTGCTCCAGGAATCCTGATGTAATTTTTTCATAAAGTTAAAATGATGCACTTCTATGATAAGGGTTTCCTTTCACTGGTAATAGACCTTACTTTATGCTACTTTCCTCATAACTCTTGCAAAATGTTTATTGATTTTAGTGGGAGTTTTGCTGAAATATGGGCTAAGCAGGGAATGCTGCGGGAAGCCTTTTGTTGTCTTTGTGATGGAGTTTAGTCATAACAGAAAATACCTGAAGCTGTTGTGACTCATCCCAGCCGGAGAAGAGAACAATCCGGATGGTATTTGTCCATCCGGGGAAAAACACTGAAAGTATTTCAATAAATAGTTTATGACACCAGAAGGGATGTTAAAGAAGAGTTGATGATTTTTCCTTGTTTAAGCATGAAAGAGGAGTGGACGGTTTGTTGTCTTTTTTAGGTTTGTGATTTGCATGTACTAAATTGAGTATTAGCTCCAGTAAAAAACAGGAATAATTCTGAGCTAGTAGTATGGGTGTCTTCTAGGGAAGTCATTATATTCTGAAAATCTCATTATCCCTGACAATAATACTGCAAATAGCATCCATTAATAAATATTGCATATTATTTATATAATACATTCCTTCTATATAATAAGTTTTCCAAGAAGATATTAATTGTTGATGGATGGTAGTTCAGTATTGTTAAGTAAAATTTGCTTAGATAGTGGAATTAGCGACTTATTAGTATGTAATGGGCTGTCAACCCACATCTCTGACAGACCCCGCGTGCTATTTACCCTTCAATGCTGGTAGAATTTAAAAGTCCATTTGGAGGACAGTTTACATGGTTTTTAAGGCTCTGTTTTGCCTCCAGCCAAGGTCAGGCTCGAAGGCCGTTCCGCTCATTCAGATCTGGGCCAGTTACAGGGGAAAAAGGGGTTCCTGGAGCTCGTGCAAAGCTCAGGGGTTTTGAAGAACAACCCAGGGCAGTCAGACACCGGCTTTTTTGAACGCTTGTGGATCTCTGTATCTCACATAATGTTTATACAGCTTTACGAGTGCACACTGTATATTTTAACCTATTTTGAGTGTCTGACTCCATGTTTCCTTCAATTGACAGCTGGAGTTTCCAGGAATACTGCCCTGTGCCGACGCTTGATAATCTGAACGTGAATGAGCGTTTGTTTTCACAGCCAATATTTAGATACAGACCTTCTCATTTGTATGATTTATATTCTGCCCCCCCCGAGCCATATAATGGCTTTGTTTATACCAGCCCAAACCCTTTGTCCTTGTCCTCCGCCGTAGCTCGCTGCTGATGCTGATCATCCCTCCGAAACCCCCGCAGCGCTCTGCGAGGTGTAGGTGTTTTGAATAAACAGCAAGTGGAAGCTGTGTCTTTGCAAGATGTTTTCTTGTTTATTTAACTTCCGCAGGACACTACGTAACTCTGCAGTTCTTCCCTGTCAGAAATCTGCCATGTATCTGTATGATTTAAAAGTGCGAGTCTACCCTTCCTCTGTGAGCTACATGTGTTGAAATTGTGAAGTGACTCCTTCAAATGATGAGCTGCGCTTCTTGTAGGTAGCAGATTAGGAGCTGTCACTTTTCTAAAAAAAAAAAAAAAAAAAAAAAAAACCGAAAAAACCTACAATCAAAGTTGTGAATTTTGTTCATCTTTCTGTGTAGCATCCATACTTCTTTCCAGTGTCTGTAGTCGTATAGCGATTTCTCAGGCCGCCAAGTAAACAGCTGATTTTTCTTTGGCTGCCATCCATCAGATGACACAGACACTCCAAATTTTGGAGGGCTGCATCTCTCCACGTGCCCGAGTTACAGCCCAGGGAGTTACAGCCCAGGGGGTTTTGAGGCTCTGCACAATGTGGCTTGGGGCTGGCTGTGCCCGATGGCACCCGGAGGCTCCAGGCGCTTGCTGTTGAGAGGAAGAGTAAGGTGCAATTAATTAACGTCAACACCTTGTTTGTGCCAACGCAGCTACGTCTGAGCCTACTGATTTCTGCACGAGACCTATTGTTTCTGGTAAGGCGGAGGATTCCCCTGGGAAGGCAGGAGCTGAAGGGAGCCCATGTGCTGGAGCATCTGAAGGGATGAGATGTGAGAGCCTGGGTTTGTCTCTGCCTTTCTCTTTTTCAAGATAAAAGGCGCACAAGAAAAAGGAATTTGCACCCTGGCCTTTGAGGCTCTGAGAGTAGTGCGATGTGATGCTATTTTAAAATAGCTTTCATGCTTGTCTACAAAAAACCAAACAAATAAAATCTGCTATCTGAGCCTCTAACAGTGTGGTAAAATAAATCATTTTCCGGCTCTGATTTATCTGTAACTGACTTCAGTGCTAATAGTGTTTCACCTCCTCTGCTGCTTCTCTCTTCCAGCTGCGCAGTTCAAGGCAACTGTGTACTAGAGCCCCATTTAGAAGATTGCACGCGCTAAAAAAAAAAAAAAAAAGAAGTGCATTTCCAGCACAAGCAGTTGTGTATTTCTGAATGGGATTTAGGAAGGGTAACGCCAGGCAGGTACCATCACTTAGCCAAAAAGCAGTTAGTTCCAAAATAGTTTCCTGACAGTTTATTTCTTTTAAGATTGAAATCGTTTGTTGGCAAGATTAATTAGTTGACACAGCTTTTATGAAGACTGATTTCCTAACATTTCCCTTTTCCTAACACTTTCTCTCTGTGATAGTTATACATTAATTTTAATGACTGTAAGAAGAGTGTGCTGCAGAAAGAGTTCTTCCGTGCTCGTGCGGCGTGACTGGAGATGTGATGAGCATTCAAGGTGCTTCTAAATGTTGTCCATTTTAGATGATGTTTTCCACGTGTTATGTTTGCTATTGAGGCTGAACTCCGTTTAACTTACATTACATACAACTTAACTCCTGTTAAGTTACAAGTGTTTAATGCATTTTTCCTAAACTTTAAAATTTTAATTCAATTTGTTTTTTGAACCCCATTAAGTAGATAAACTTGTCATGGTGTATTACTTATGTAACACTTTTCTCAGTGTCTAAATATCTGATTTCAACACTTTTAAATTTAGTTTCTCCTGTTCCATAAATAAAACCATGTATCTAAGGCTTCATTTTTCTCAGCACTCTGACTTTGTAAAGTAAACTTTAAATATTTTCTTTAGCTTTCTATTTTTTGAGTTGCCTGGTGGGAGGATGCAAATGTGGCACATATAAAAGATCTTTCATTTTAATTTAATTGCTAAACATTTTCACTACAGTATAGTTATTAGCTGTTTGGGTTTTATTACCTTCTCTAACAAGCAACTTCTACCAATGAGTCAGAGAGTATACAACAACAGTAGAAATTATACCAGTGCCTGTCTCCCGGGTGAGCTTCCAGATCATGGAAGACACTTTCATTGGGCTGATGGAGAGATTTTAAGGACTGTAAAAGGAAATGTCAGAAAAGGCAATTTTGAATTTTTTTTTTTTTTTTTAAATAAGATACAAAACTTCTTCCATGTCTTCTGAAAGTGAGCGGTGAAGAGTTTGCTGTCTCTTTGCAGGACAAGAATGCTGCCAGCTTCCCTTGGCGCTCCCCGGCTGGTGGGAGCAGGTCTTACACGCCTTCTGCACTCAGGTAGCCAACACAGGGGCTGGAAGTACTTGCTGCTTGGGTCCACCGACATCAAACATGAATGATTATGTCTCCATCAAATGTTCATTGCAAAATAAAAAGACAATGTGCTCTAAAGTAATTAAAAGGTATTTCCTTCTTTGGAGCAACATCTGGGCTTTGTCCTGATGCTTTTTTCCCCAGCAAAGCCTGAGCTTCGTTCCAGTCACTGTCTAACAGCGCGTGACAATTGTGCTTAAACAATATTGTACTCAGGTGAGACGGTTTTTCACAAACCAGTACGCAGATCCCTGCTTCCCTGTGGTCTTCCTGTATTTACTGTATTCATAAATTAAGATACTTACTTATTCTTTTACAGGTACAGAGTAGCACAGCTTGAATGGAGAAACCTGCTCTCTTTATTGGCTTTGACTTGACTGTGTTAGTCTTCATTTTTCAAGGAAAAAAATAATGCATGGATCTTGTGCCTTTCTAAAGCATTTCTTTATATGATGATTTCACACCTGAGTGGATCTTCCTTCTCCAAAGGTGTGGTGCAGGAAGGAAGAATTACTGATCTACAGTAAATTCGAGTAAGTACCCAGTGATAAATAGCCCTTTACTGGGCCATAGTGAGTCTTTTCACAACCTCCTTGGCAAAACAGTGTTGCAGTTTGGGGGACTAAGTGATGCTTGGGGGTTAGCTGGGATTGCTTTTCTAGCAATATTGTATACCTTTTCTGCTTGCTGTTCCCACCTTGCCTTATTAAGGTAGATCAATATATAATACAGTGGTTTCCAGTAATCATTTGTAGCTGTATAGTGGTTTTATTTTTCTGCCCTGAACCTGTGCAGCTGTCAAGCACATGGTGTTATATCATTATTTAGGTGATGGTATTCATGAGGTGCATTGGTAATAAATGAGTGGATGGTAACTCTGTGGCTATAACTATATGGGTGGGTTTTTTTGTCAGTTGTCCAAGATAAAATACATATTCTTTGATCCCATAAGAAAGTCTCTGAAGAATAAAATGTTCTTTGGGTTTTGTTTCCCGTGCTGTTGGAATTCAAAAAGTTCAATTTCAAAGAGTTTAGGAAAGGTTATTCCAAAGGTTGCTGAGTTCATACAGAGATTTTCATTGGTTTCAACAGGTTATGGATCCTCTTAAATCAAACCACAATGACATACAAGACCTTGAAAGGTTCTGTAAATTATAGCATAATAGGGAAGAAACACTCTTGCTGTGGGGTTTTATATCTGATTTATTTATCCTCTCAGGAGAGTCAGATAAGTAGAATGACTTTCATATGCTGAGTCAAACAAGGAATATCTGAAACTTTGAATTGTTTTGTTCTTTGGCTACTTCTAATAATCACAGGACACAGTTTGAAACTGTCTAGGGCGCACCTCTTATCTGATAAACACTATCTGTTATGAAATAAGGATCTGGGACAGATTTAATTCTGTTGAAAATTTTGGGCTGAGTTCATTTGTGAGCCACTGCTTTATGTAGCACAGCTGCAGTCATAGATTTACTTTATAATACTGAAGGTGATAATTTTTGTGGTGTCCTCTCCTGTCTTTGGCAGTGGTGATGGAGCAGGTGTCTCTCCTCTTGTCCCCGGCTGCTTACCTTGACCTTCTGCAGGGGTCCTGCGTCCTGCACTTGGCCACCTCCAGATGTTGCAGCCCAGAGGCTATTGGTGTTTTGCTGGTGGGGCTGACTCCTTGTGGGTCGAAGAGTTGGCTTTTACCATGCTGCTCTGGTTCTTTCAAACAGCTTTGGCTAATGTCTCCAATGGTGCCTCAGGGGCCTTTTTGTGTAGACACTTAGTCTGGAATAATTAGGCTGTCACTGGCAGGGAAACACTTCTGAAAGGAACACGATAATTTCAGGTTTCCAGGGAGAAGCTTTGAGAAGCCATGAATGCTGTTAAAGATGCTCCTCCGGCTCCTTTCCCGTGGGTGGCTTGGTTTAGGTACTTGACCTCTGCTTGGCTTTCCTGTTTGTAAAAGGAAAGGAGTAATAACTGGCTCACTTGACTTTTGTGTGATGATCTGGTCTTTATTATTTTGTAGTCTGATGAATTTTGCAACGTGTTGCAAGAAAGAAGCTTCCTTCTACTGAAGTTTTTTGTCCTTTTTATTAAAATCTGATGAGAAATAACATCTGTACCTCTGGTTATACTATTTAATATGTAGATAAAATTCCTAATTTTCAGATGAAATCCATCAGCTTGCAAATGATGATAAAGAATAGTCTAGGTCTTTCTTCCTGCTCTTGGTAAAATCTGAGGTGAGCTTTGGCTGGGAAAGAGGAAACACTTTTCTCCACTTAGTTAACTACAGTTAGCTACACAGTCAGAAAAACAGGATTTACCCTCTCCAGAGAAGGCCACGTGGCCCTCACCCAGTCCTTGTGACCTTTCCTATGCCGCATACAACCACAGCTCTTCTGTATTTGAAGCTTCATCTAAAGCATCTTGGTTTTCATTTCAAAGGTTCTGTGTCCCTTTTGCATTATGTGAGCCTTTCGGAAAAAAGTAGCAAAAATGTGGGGAATAATTTAGTTCCAAATATTTTATGGAATATAAAATATGTTTCTATAATGTAGAGCTATTTTAGAAGGCTTACTAACATTTTATATAGTGTACAACATATGAAAGTAATGGTCCAATTATTTATGTGGCAAGACGTCCCTAAAATTTTCATATCCATGCTGACTGTTTTAATAAGGTACTAAAAAAGACTATAATCCTCTGACGCTAATGCTTTTCTTGGTGACAGTCCTCAATTATATCCATACTACAGTTTACTTTAACATCTTCATTAAATCTACTTTTTAAGGTTTTAAGCAAGTAATCTTAATGCAATTAAATGGCAGCATTAAATCATATATGATTTTCTTAACCCTCACTCTCACAATGAGAACTGTAGTAACACAACAGCAAATGACAGGGACATGCTGTAGATACCACTCCATATGCTAATCACAAAATAGTTTGGGTTGGAAGGCCCCTTAAAGGTGACCTAGTCCAAGCCCCTGCCCTGGGCAGGGACACCTCCCACCAGCCCAGGTTGCTCCAAGCCCCGTCCAACCGGGCCTTGAACCCCTCCAGGGATGGGGCAGCCACAGCTTCTCTGGGCAACCTGGGCCAGGGGCTCACCGCCCCCACACCCAAGAATTTCTGCCTCAGATCTCATCTCAATCGCCCCTCTTCCAGTGTAAAACCCTTCCCCCTCGTCCCACGGCTCCCTTCCCTGATCCAGAGTCCCTCCCCAGCTTTCCTGGAGCCCCTTGAGGGACTGGAAGGGGCTGGAAGGTCTCCCCGGAGCCTTCTCTTCTCCAGGCTGAACCCCCCCAGCTCTCCCAGCCTGTCCTCACAGCAGAGGGGCTCCAGCCCTCCCAGCATCTCCGGGGCCTCCTCTGGCCCCGCTCCAACAGCTCCATGTCCTTCCTGTGCTGAGGGCTCTCAGATAGACTTAAAGTGAGGAAAAAAGGAAAGAAGAGTGAACTGTGCAGTAGAGCATCTGGAGGAGATGTACCAGTTTTACAATCTGCAAGAACCAGAGGAAAGATCCTGCCCTGAGGCTGGTGACACGAGTGACTACCTGGGAGGCAAGGACAAGGGGAGTCAGAGGCAGGAGAATCCCAAACTGTATTTTGGAGGTAGTGCTGGGTACCAATGCTCCCTCAAGTTCTCCTCCTCTGGTCATCCATGAAGAGCAGTGAGCTAGCGTGGGGTAAGAGAGCGCTGTAATTCCAGTGGAAAACGACTTTCCCACATGAGCACAGTCAGTGCTATTGGTTTTATCTGTCACTGTCAGAAACCTGACGATGGGACTGACAAATGAATACGGGTGGTGGAAACAGTTTTATTTGCTTCTCTCATGACCCCTATGTGGTTTTAAAAATGTCTATCAGAAATAGGGTGGCAGCACAAATTATCCACTGATCTTAATGACAGTTTAATCTCTACGAGGCAGAGAGCCTTTCTTTGTCCCCAGTTCTCACACTGCGCAGTACAGGGGATGCTCGCCTCTGCCCAGAGCCCCGGGCAAGCAGCAGAAGTAAGAATACCAACCAGACTCCTCTTTTGCACCACTCAACTGAAGCTTTTTGTATGCTTTCTCTTGCCCAGATGTGTTACATTAAATGCTGATTGGTGCCATGCACCAATTAGAAAGCAAAGAGCACAAGTCTAGTTCCTACAAAAAACTAATTTTGCGCATGGATAATTACCATCATACTGGATTTACTCTCCTTAGCGCAATTAGTCAGCCTGCATGGGAAAAAATAAAAATCAAAGACTGTCTCGCAATTTCTATGCCCATATATATGCAAGTCAAATTAACTGCCGACAGGAGTTTTAGTGTCTGATTCAAATAACTTTTAAAATTTAATGAGCCTGCACCTGTGCCACCTGTGTGCTTAAGCACTTGTCCCTTATACAAATTATTTTTGCCTTCTAAGTCCAATCAGAAAACGCATTGTCTTGCGGGAGTGGTATTTCTGCACAAGCTGAATTTTAAGCAATTTCTATTTAAGTGATGATTTTAGGGAGACTTATCACATTTCTGAAGATGACACTGTTTAATACTGAACCAGTTAATTTAGAATTGCATAGTGAATCTTTTTTTTTTTTATTGTCTTTAGGCTATTATGTTGTACGTAGTTATATCATAGTTTATACTGTTTTTTTTGATGAAAGTCTGATCCTGAAGTAACGTAAGAGTGTGCCTATTATAAACAAACGCATAACTTCACTTACGATGGTAAGAGTGTGTAACTGAGGTAAGTTCATAACACTGGCCATTATGAAAAAGAAATGCCATTCCAAGAAGCATTTAAATGAGAAAGGTAGAAGGAGAAATACTAAATTTCATGTGGCTTAAAAGAAGTTAAAGGCAGGAAAGGGAGTTAGTACGAAATATTGGTTGCTCTAAATAGGATTGATCTTATTCTTAGGATAAACAGCTGATTGTCTGAACGTGGGGCACGAAACCAGTCATAGCTGTCTGAGTATGAACTATAGCAGCTCTACAGGAACTACGTATGAACCCACTTCCATGCTTATAAACTCAGTAAATTTTGCAAGGCTTTCCTTCATGTGGAAATATTTGAACATCTCTGTGTGACTTACACATGCGCACAATAAATTAGTGATAGTGTCCATGGCAGCAAAGAGAGGGTTTCTGTAGGACACACTGTTTTCAACGTTAAGATGGATCTTTCTGTAGCGATTCAAGGTACTACTGGTGTTAGAATAATAAAACTACAGCCCCGTGAGTTGTCAATTACTTTAAATCTACCTTTGGGGAAAAATTAGAAGTTATAACATTATGGGAAGTGGTTTTGCTCTTGCTTTTCCTGGGGAGTAACATTCAAATGGAACCTGAAACTCCACAGATTAAAACCTCTTAGCAAACACCCAAGTAATTTTTGGCAGAAAGTGTAGAAACCTTTGGTAACTTGTAGCAATTTCTGTGCAAGTCTAATACATTTTTAGAAAAGTGTCATGTTGGCTATGAGTTTGTGAATGTCATCTAAAGGCTGTTCCTTCATTTCTGATTTCTGTAGCTTTACAGTAAATTAGATCAAATTCAATCAGATTAACATCACAATATCACAACCATTTAAAGACCCAATAATGTTTTCAGCGGCTTTAATATAATTACTTTGTGCTGGAAACTGGTAGGATGCTAATTGACAAAAGACATTTATACAATTGGCTGCTTTACTAACCAATATATTTAGTTATTGCTAAATTATGACGATATTTTTCCCCTTGATTTATTTCAACTATGATGTTGACCATTGAAAAAAAAAGGTAAAAAAAAAAGCATAAATCAAGGACTTGAAAACTACTCTGAAATGCTCAGCGTGCATTTGGTGAATTTGTTAAGGATGTTTCTGAGACCCCTTTTTATGGGCTTCTTTGGGTGTCCTAAACACTAGTAAGTGTTTTGCCAGAGGAATTTATATAAATACTGTCAGCAGAAACCTAGCTTGGTTTGGCAATATATGATCTCCTCTGGTGAAACGTGGGAAAGCTTTAAACGTTTAAAAGTGTACATAATTTTTAAAAGAATATTTACAAGTTCATTAGATAACCTTACCTTTGCCTCAATTATGTTCCAGAATAAGTGATAAATAGCAGAACTGTAGATTTCAAACAAACATGAGCCCACATCTCCAACAGGTAATGTCCAACCCCGATATGGATTCTCTGGCTTCATAAAAATTTCATATTTTTTATCTGTATTTTGTTTTTATTGGAACTCTTACAGCTTCAGCTTGCTAGCTCCATAAGGGGGCTTGATTGATTTTTATGCTAATCCTAAATGAAAGACAGCTGTTGTACCCACCGGCTTCAATAAAGCTAATCCAACTCATAAAAGTCTTGTAAACAGCCAGATAATTACGTTACGATTTAGAAGGGATTTCATCTTGTAAGGTGCTTATAACCCCGAAATGCTCATGGGTTTTTTTTTTATTTTTTTAGCTTAATGAACACCTTCAGACCAGTGGTGGTGGGGAGTTGCCCCGCTGTCGGCGGCGGTCCTGCGTGATTTCATGGCGGTGATGAAGGAAGGAGTTACACGCCATGCGATGCGATGGCTTTTCTACCCAAGAGCTTCCCAATGGGGTTGGAGGCAAGTATCCTATTCCTTCGGCTTCACGGCTGGCATTCCAACAAATTAATGCATTTCTGTACAAATTGGGATGTTACCCCTCTGCCCAGCTTTCCCCTGGGTGTTGGGACTGGGACGGTGTCGGCGGGGGCACGACCCGGGGGTAAATATCGATAGTGGCACTTGAAATGTGATTTGTTCACATGAACGCTGTATAGAATGGTTGTTGTTCTTTTACTAAATACTCGTAGCCTTAGGGGATAGTTTAAACAGCATTATTACACTTTATAGTAATAAGTCAACCCTAATCGCTTTCAAATGATGAATGGCAGGTTTTTTGGGCATATCTAGGAAAAAGCATTATGCTGTTCATCCGCCAACTAATTATCACGATTTGTATCTTTATAAGATGTGTGGGTGTATCTCCGCTCACTGTCCTTTTCACTCCGTCTAAATAAGTATGCATTCATGTGAGCACATATTAACTGCCAAACACAATACTGAACGCAGAATTAGTTTCTTCATTTAATACATGCAACAGAATTAAATTAAACCTCACCATAAGCAGGGCAGACTTTAGTTATTAATCCTCCCATGAGCAACTATAATTATTTTTTGCCAGCACTAATTTCATTTGCATATGTATTGTTAAATTGCAAATCACAGTGAAACAACAAGTTTTTGTACATTTAGCTGAATTAAGCAGTGCTGCTTAAGCACATTGACTATGGTAGCTACAGTGCTAATTTAAAGGGGGGAAAAACGCAGCAACGCACTTACATAAAAAGGCAAATTAACAACTTTGAGCCTTTTCTGATCTCTCTGTTGTTTGCAAGAAGTTTCCTGGGAGAGACTGTTGTTCTACACATGTCATGAACTACTGCTTTTGACAGTAAAGATCACAAGGTGGCCTGGCTGCATGAACACAGCTCAGTATACGTGTTCCAAGCCAGGAAAAATAATCACAAAGCATTCGTGATTTATTTTCTCCTGCCCCCGACCCCCGAAGCTCAGCAATACCAATGAAAAAATTCACACAATTTTCTGGAGACTTAAGTTAACATTAGTCTACGTGAACACAGATTTGGGGATTCTTATTGCAGAAGTAACTTAATAACCCCACTTAGTTTAGAAATGTGTGTAGCTGGAATCAATACAGGAGATACCGAATTTGCAAATATGCAAAGTAACCACAACCGTTCGGTTTGGTTCATTTGCTGTGCTGCTGTTGGGTGAAAGCCTGCGGCTCAGCACGCTGGTGGAGGTTCGTTTGCTGCCGTCAGCACTCAGGATTCAAAGATCACCCTACAGCCACCCTGGCAAAAATGCCCCCAGAAGTGGCTCACTAGCATTGCTCGTCAGGGTGTGATTGTACACGCCTTTTACGTGGCCCTCAAAAGGCTGTGATGAACTGATTTCTCTCCGAAGCTGTTTTATATTGTTAGAACTGAAAAACAATAGTCAAAATTGTTAATGGCTTCCCTGAAGCATGATCTGTTCTTTTGCAAACTTCAGACGGAATATGTGTAAGAGGTAGAAACGAACAGCAGGCGCACTTGTTCAGCTGAGCCACATTTTACCCATTGTCCAATTTATTTGCTAGCTCCTGCTCAAGTACCTTCTAGTGAAGAAAAGGTGGAAGAAGCTTCAGTGCAGTATGTCAGGAATATGCTCTTGGTTAGTCTTCAGCAATGCAATGACTACTTTTGTGGCATTTCAAAGCCGGCATTTCTTCTATTCGTGTGTTGATTAAGACTGTGAAAGTGGGTTCATTTCTGCACCAGATGAATAATGTTATCAGTTTACTTCAAAGCCAGGTAATGTATTTATTCCTGGCTTTAACTGGTAGGTAGGTACCAGTGTTGGAGACTCATTGCAACTTATTTTGGATACTGAAGTGGCCTTTGTGATTTCACTGAGAAAAGACACGGAATGAAGTTACAAATATACTGGGCAGTTTGTGGGCTTGCTTAAAACCAGACCTCCAAACAGGCTAATTTAATTTTCATTTCACAGAGTTTTATCAAAAGAAAAAGTGGCTGAAGAAAGAGTTTTACAATTTTAATAGGAATTAGTAGCCTATTTTTTTTCCTGTGAAGATATAATTAAGTTTTTGGCTTATCAAAGTACTGACCTGACTTTTCAGTTTTTTTTTCCTGAGAGATTTATTTTTAAAGCATTGAAGAATTTAACAGACTTTCAATTACTGTTCTTCAGCATATAAGCATTAGAAGGTTCAGAGCTGGAATTTATGATGCCAATTCAATCCTGTTAGTTTTTGATCATAAAATAAAATAAAATTAATTCATCATAATATTTGTTATATGTGCCTTGGGCTGTACGTGACTTCAGGTGTGCTGGTTTTATTTTTCATTTGCTCTTCAGTTGCAGATGGGAAATAAGTTTTATAGGACTTTGCCTCAGATTGTGTGTGCTCGGTGTTCTGTGCTGATATAAAACACAGGACTGTTGGACAATAGACATGAGCAAAATGTTCCTTTGGGCCAGTGGATGGGACACAGGCTTCACTGCAATTTGTTTAGAAAACTTCATTCTGTGTTTCTTTGCTTTGTATTGCAAATTACTGTTATAGGCTCGTCTGACACAGTGTGTCAGTCTTTTGTTGGCAATAATTATTGTTGTAAGCCAAAAACTAAAGTACTGATGTAAGTAAACTCAGATGGTTCTTCCTTTCCCTCTTTTTTCACAACTTTGTTTTGTATGTTAAAATTGTCACTACCAGCTGCATGTTTACAGGCTGCTGGATGGGACAACACAAGCTTTGAATTTTCCTTATGTTGTGGTAGGAGAAGCTATTTTCATAATTTTTGTTGGGGTTTGCCTGGAGAATTACTGTGTGAGAGATGGTGAAGGAACACTTCAAGGAGGTGGGTTGACTAGTACCTGTTGACCTTTGCAGCAGCGCAGGGTGGACTGTCCAACAAATAACAGGGTATTGGTTCAGTTCTATGGCTCTGCATAGAAAGAGTAATTAAAAATTTCTTTCTCCCTCACTGCACCCTTTCCTGTCCATACCTGTGTTGGCATGAGCACACTTTCCTGGCAGTGAGATGTTTGTGGAGAGCTGGCTGGGATCATTAGAGGAGGACTTGCCGCACACAAGCAGAGGTAACAGCCTCAGAAGAAGTGTGAGAATTGGAAGGGCTTTTTTCTCCCTCTTGATGGACCCCTGAGATGCGGATGGATGCCTCTTCAGTTTTTCCTGATCATCTTTATTTTTGACAATCAATTTCAGCACTTAGCTCCATTTGCTTAGCTCAATGACTACATAGAGTATTTCTGCGGATAAAAACCTGTTGTGTGCTAAAAAGAAGATATGACTGGGGTTTACTATTGCAGCACTGCTCACAAAACCTCTGCAAAGCACCCATTTAGTACTGCATCCATTTTGCACTGTGACTCTGAGACACTTTGACCTTAAAAAATTATGAAATTATGCCTGTTAATAAGGGAGAAGTTGCCAAGAAATAAGGAGGAGAACTAGGACGCAGCAGTATCTCAAAGCCACAGCTGGGAATTTCACAAAGCTTTCTTCTTGCTCAACAAGCAGAGTGAAATAAATTGGTTTTATTAATGGAAATCTGTTTTTTCAATAAGAGAGTTCAGAAGGCAGAGGACAAGAAAAGGTAATGGTCAACGTAATTTCTTAATGCATAGCATTTTAAACTCATTCCTTTTTACAAATAACAAAATGAGGTCCCATTTAGTGCTGCTGAAACTGAGTCAGAAATAAGTTTCATCCTCAAAGAGTTTGGTTCATGTAGTCATAAATGATCCACCTGTTCTGTGTTTACGTCTCAGCTCCTCTTCAGTGCTCTACAACTTTCTACATTTACTATCGAACTCTTGATTTTCCAGGTTACTTCTGAGCAAGATCTACCTGGTTTTTTTGCAGTTTCTTTGTTTAGCTTTCCTTAAGTTACTGAAAACATTTAACTTGGGTGGTGCTTCTTTCTCTCTCCCTCCAAAAAAATAATGTTGCAAATGAGAAAAGAACACAATTTCATTTTTAATGCAAAGGGTATAAAGGAAAAAAATCCCAGTGCTCCCTTACCATATTTGTACTTTCAGTAGAGTACTGCATATCAGATTGACCTTGGGCTAGAACAGGAAATGCACAGCAATTATTAACCATGTGGGCATCAATGTAATCTTTCATCAAGAAATAAAGAAGGAAAATAAAGAACTTGGCTTAGCAGGGTTTTATAACTAGCTATTTCAGAATGATACTCTGTAGCTCTACAGGTAAAAAGTTAGAAAGGACATCTCATGAACAATTTAACTTTAAAACATGGAAACTGTGAAATTATATACGTCAAGTGTCATCTGTATGTATGTGTGTACGTGTACATGTACTGTCTGTCTTAGGATAAGAGATCTGGAATTTGTCCTTTTGATAGCATTTTACTCTGAAAACATCTGAAAGGCCTTCATAGCTTTTTCACTCCTATATACAGGGACTGCAAATATATGGAAAAGGAAGTCACAAACAAAGCAGAGTTCATTTAAACTTGAATATACAGTTGACTTGCAGTTTGTTTTGTTGTGTGATGAGCAGTCAAATGGAAAAAAGGGTGTAGAGAATGATGCAAGCAAGTTTCCAAAATTTTGTATTCTTTTTAAGAAGTACCAAAGTGGAGGTAATTTGCCCAGGGGTGGGAAAGGCCCCCTCAACCTGGGAAGAAACACCTTGAGCAAGGAACAGAAGACAGTTGCTGGAGGTTCTGGGGCAGCAAGGAACAGCTTTAATGGGTTGGATGAAGCCCTGGACCTCCTTGGCCCCGTGGCCAGCAGGGGTTGTCCTGGGCAGGGGGCAAGCACCCGGCAGCGCTCTCAAGTGTCTTCTCCCACCCACCAGCCACTTTGTTCTGAATTCACATGGACTGAGGATTTCAGGCTTCTTTTTAGTTCCTAACAGTGATTTTCTCTAGCTCCGTCAGCAGCTCAGCAGCAGCCGGCTCAGGAGGAGAAGGGTAAAGGATTGCCATTAAAAATATATTGGTTTGCGAGAAGGCATGAGAGTTGTCATGGGGACACAAAGGTTTATGAAAAACTGCAGCTACGAGCAGAATCTCCTTAGACTCCATCGCTCCTGAGGCGCTGGGCTGATGATGGTATCTATCAGGCCTTTAAGGGATTAAGGAGCAGGAATGGGCAATAGATGTCCTTGCTCTGCTTCCTCACATCTCAAATTAGCTGTGCTGTGCACATCACAACTTTGCTGTTATTTTTTTTTGGTGGATAAGTACAATAGTGTGCTCACCTCCTCTAGCATTAACTCTGTGAGAAAGAAAACAAATCGACCAGGAACTGGGTCAGGTGCAACAAGGCAACTTTGATTTTTCTGACTTTTTTTTTCCCCTTTCTGTGCCAAGAAGAAAGAATATAAATGAAAATGAGACATGCGGGTGCCTGGAAGATGGATTTAACCTAGATATTCCATGGTAATCCTAACTGGGATATTTTACATGTAAGTTAACAAAAATGTGGCAATACAAAAATCTATCCTAACTGACTACCTAGTTGGTGATACAGGAAGCTTGTAGACCATCAGGTTCAGGTGGTACAAAATGAAACCCCACTGCAAATACAGTAGGGCAGAGAGATGCGTTAAATTCGGTGTAGCTGAGCTGAATTCACGTGTGCTTTCTGCCTAAAAAAAAATAAATATTGTGTTTTGTGCTCAGACTATTGCCATCCATCTCCACAGTGGGAGAACCACAAGCAGAGGAGAGACTCCTCGGGGAAGTCCCTTCCCAATACTAGAGATACTCGTGTCCCTGCCTTGAAACGTGCAGAAAAAAACCCGGTGGACCTCCTGGTCCAGGGCTATGCAGAGATTGGGTCCCTGGAGATCGAGGCTGTTCTTCCTGATAATTCCCCTCCTGCAGGACCTCTGGTGTTCCCAGCCTGACTCCATTCTCTCCTGGTACATCCTGGACATTCTCCAATAGCCTGTTTTCTCTGGTCGTCGTTCTCGCTTTATGATTTATCTTCAATTCTGTGGGTAATAGTTCAGTACAAATACCCAATAATTCTTCCTTTTCCCTGCAGAATCAGCAGATGGGAACGGCTCAGCCCTGGCAGGAGGAGAGTAGCATCTGGAGACTTCCTCTGGGTGGAAAGTACGTGTAAGTATGATCCCAACAAGGATCCCATTGCTAAATAACCTAATCTACTGCTTCACGATAGGGTTTGCAGTAGTGTTTGAAATAACCATCACTGGTATTTGTTTCGGTGTCAGTATGATGGCAGGTAACTTTCTGACTGCTTTGTTGTAGCTCTGGCAAGGCAAATATGAACGTAATTTTTCCCTGGGCATTTTCCGCACAAATCGTGTTGTGTGAATTCCCCTGTATGTTCTGGGATGACAGGACTGCTGTCGGTATCTCCTGGATGTGTTTTTGAACAATATTCTTCTTAGAATCCCAAACAAGAAAGGAAGTGATACAATAATGCTGAGTTTAAATCTTTTTTTTTTTTTTCACTACTAACTGCTACTGTAATTAAGATAATGGAGCAAGAATCCATTAGTAGAAGTGTTTGTGTTTATGCATCAGTCCAGTTCTACCATACTGGATTAAAGAGCACCGTGTGGTGACCTTGGATTTGCCTTCAGCAGAAACTGCTGTGCTACAGCCCTGGGAAGCCTGCAGAGAGGAGCGTTAATGATCAGCACCATGCTGCCTGCCTTTGCCGGGCACGGCGCGCTCGGGGAGCGGAGCAGATGCCCCAGACGACGCGTGTGGCCAAGGGCTCGGCTAATCACCAGCGCATGTTGTCCCTGGAAAAGACAGGTGGTATCAAAGCCTACGCTCTGCCGGGTCTGTTCTTTGGGAACAGCCCTGGAGGCAAGATGTGCATCTGCTGGATGGGTCTGTCTGTACCAGCCCCTGTCACCCTTCCCTCTGCCAGCTCCTCTCTCCAGGGACTCTGCCGCTCCAACCTGCTCGGCATCACCTCCGCTTTCACTGCCGGCTCCGCGCTCTGCTCTCACTTTCTGCCTCCTCTAGAACTTTCCCTCCAGTTCCCAAAGTTTCAGAAAAGAAATCGGCAGAGCCCTGATTAAAAATTTTAAAAGCTAAAGTGACAGTGAGTGCTCCCCCCTACTCCGGAAGGAGCTGCTTTTGAAGTTTAACTGGACTTCAGCTGCTCTTCTAAGAGTCCTTGTTTTTATGTGTGAATCACAATATGTTGTAGGAATGAGTTGTTATTTTCTGTTGCTTACTACACCAGTACTCCACAGCATCAAATGTACAGCCTTTCTGTTACCTTTATCAACCATTTTTAGAATTGAACTTGCTTATGCACGTCACCTGATGTGCGAATACGGAAGAGCGCAGGACAAGAGTCTGCCACGGAGCTGAATACAGAAATGCTTCATTTTTCATTCAGGAGCTGCAGCACCAGCTGCTTTGCCTGGAGAACTCAGCTGTCTTATTAATGCTGGTTGTACTGTATGTCAGGTAGCTCTTCCACGTTATTTCCGGGTGCAAGAATAATATTCACTCGTTAATTTTTCTTGCTGTTACAAAATCTGATACCGAATAAGACTGCGTGCCCAATTTTGAACACGCTCTGTTATTCCTAACATGGTCCTTTATTCCTCTCTCCTGTTCAAGACAACACGCGGTCCTTAAATCCAGCACGCAGGCAGCTGGAAAGGCTCGGTCGGTAAATCCACATCCCGTTGCCTCGGCTGGTGCCTATTGGCACGTCTCCTCTGAGCGACTTTGGCGGGGGCTGCATGACACGAACCCCTCCGTGAGTCCCCAGTGTCACCTCCTTCTTTTGGGAGTGTCAGAGATGGGCGTTACGGCCATTTTTTCCTTATACATGGAATAGTAATTTTTTCATCATCTTTCCTTTATGCAGCAGGAAGTTTTGTAGGAATGAAGACGTCTTCAGCTGCACTGCAGAAAACAGTGGTTGGTAACAGGGTGTCCCAGTCTGTCGTACACCAATTGAACAAATCCCATATTTCATGCGCTGCCATTTCTGTGACTATCATCCGTTCCTTCTCAATTTCTAATCAGGTAGATGTGGTCTAGGTGCATGTATTTTTTATCAGATATAATACTGAACTATGAGATAAAGGTATCAAATACGTACAGTATTTGAATGTATGGTCAATGAGTTGCATGATCTGTGCGTGAATCTATTTTTGAATTTTGGTAAATAATGCAAATTTCATTGGAAACATATTTTTAGTGGAGAATGTATTTAAGCACATCTTTAATGCCTTTGAATAAGGGCCTTGAAGATCAGCACTTTTAAAAAGGGAAAAAATACTGAGGCGCATTCTAGGAGAGAAGCACTAAAACTAGGAGCGTAGGCTGGATACCAGAGAGCTGTGCTGTTTGAAACCACAAAGTTACACACTGGTAACTGCTCTGTGGGCAGCAGAAAGCCCAAATGCTCTGTTTGAAGAGGTTTCAATAATAACTTTATCCAGTTAATTTGCTCAAAGCAGAAAGTTTAAAGTCTAGAGAAGGTCTGTTATTTAATTAAATACCTCCCTTCTATATTTCTGTCCATAAAGTGAATTTAAAATTAAAATAAGAAGAATCTTATTCTTGTCCCAGAGCTCTAAATGGTTTCTAGAGCTTCTGTCTTTGAAGTATTGTGACATTGGGGAACCAATTAAAACATATTTAACCAATCTGTTCAAATGGTTCAAGCACAGACCTGGTGTGGGGCTCAGACAAGCTTGGGTGAGAGCAGCTGGTGATTTTAAGGAAAAAGGGGAGAGGAGGGTTGGGCAAGTGAAAATAAACAAAAATAATATTGTGCATGAAGGTCTTATTTCACTTCAGGTGCTTAAATGTTTATAATTATTAGTTGTTGGCACTTGGGTAGGTTTACCCTGTGTGTTCAGCTGCCCCATAGTGCAGGCTGCTCCCGAGCAAACATCCAGTAATCCTGCTGGTCTCATCTGCAGAAATGTTTGACTGTAAAACTGATGTGCAGTTGCACATTTAATACCCCAAAGCTGTTTGCCGAGTGGAGAATTGTTCTCAGGCTGCTCCGGGAAGTCTCAGAGCTCTCTGCTGGTTTGGTTGGGGTTGTTTTATTATTTTATTATTTTTTTTTTTAATGTAAAAATTATTTCACAGATAAGTCAATATGTACATCCTGAACTGCCTGTGAGTAACTCTGTAATAAGCACGGTTGTGTTGATAAACACCCCCAGAAAGAGGCACCCAATTGCCCACAATGAAATGAAGAGCCAGGCGTTCTCTCACTGAGAGAAGAGCCAGGCGTTCATCCCAGAGCAATTACTTCAAATTAAAGCATTTTGCTTCTGCATTTGTTTATTTTGTGAAGCATTTATTTATAAAGTTTTCTGTTTATGTTTGAAATCTGTCCTATATACAATTACACACATATTTACACATGAAAATGAAACGCGACTGAGGACAAGAATAAAGATTACCACAAAGGAAAAGGATTGCTTTAAAAAATTTATCCAGCCCTACCTTTTTATGGCAGATGAAGGAAAGTGGGGAAAAAAAATCCAATGAAGCCCCACTTTGTTGTATACGAGCTGATTTTTACTCCTCAGGACCTTTGTCAGACCAAATGTGAAGATGCACTGATATTAACTCTCTTGAGTGGAGGTTTTTTGTGTTCCTAAGGTGAAGTAAGAGCCTGCACCACCGAGACTCCTCACAAAGAGCCCGCAGACAGTGGCTGGAACATGAAGCACCATCCTCACTGTCTGAAGAGGGGACAAGAAGGCTCACACCATTAATAAATCATTTTTTGGAAACCTCCCTACCACAGCTGCAGTGCAAAAATGACCCTAAAGTACTCATGAACTCCAGAGCCATAACTCGGCTGAAATGTGTGGTGAGCAAGAGCTCCAGTTGTTCTTGACAGTAAGCTGTAGTTGCTCCATCACACCACTTTTAATTACCTCACAATGAAAGGAAAGTTATTTTTAAAAAAGAAAAACCTTTTCTCCAGCTGAAAACTTTCTCTCAAGGTCTAACTCATGGTGTGAAAAACGGTGCCTCTAGACCAGAGCTCATGCGTATGTACCTGCTGGGTGAGGGAAGAGGGTTTTCAACTGGAAATCAACTTTGACATCAGCTCTATATACTCTGTTGTCTTCTGTTTAATTTCAGTACATGCTGGTATATAATGGCCAGATTTGGAAGACCACCGGAAGCAGAAAAATACATCCAAAATGAACAACTATTAAAGGTAATATTGTGTTAAAGATAATAGTGAACAGAGAGACCGTTCAGTGCACGCGCAGGGGCAGCTGGCCAGGAGGAGGAGAGCCTGCCTCCAGGGACCGAGGCACTTGGAGAGAGGTTGAAAATGAACAACTAACATGAGTCAGATGTTTTCCGTTTTTATTCTTCGATGACAGATGCATTTGTGTGCGTCTTGGACTTCAAGTTAAAACTACATAAGCTTTTCTAATTTTTGCAGGAATCAGCTTTTAAAGCAAAAATAGCTCCAGTACTTTTATGCCATTTTAATTAACATTGCTTATTCCTCCAAAAAGTGCAGAAGTCTATGAAGTGTCTGTCCTCTACACTAAACTACCTTCCGTATTTTCTTAAACAGAGGTGTAAATGATAGAGAGAACCTGTCTTTTGTTGTCAGGACATTGTAACCCAACAGGAATTTGAATCTAATCAACATACAGATTACGTCTACACCCAGCCCTTACCATCTTATACAGGATTTTTTCTCCATCTGCTTCTGAGGAAGGGAAAGGCAGAGTGGGCGCTGGTTTCTATTTGTTGCCGTTTAGCTCAAGTGAGACCAGACTCTGGTCCCTCCGGGTTAAATATTCTTCTGTTAAAGCAGACAAAATTAATTTTCTTTTTTAACATTTAGAATTTAATATAGGTTTAGGGATAGAATATCATCTGTCTGGTGCTGTAGACATGGGAGCATGATGCAGACAGGAATTTCAGCATCCCCTGGTGGAAGCCCTTTGCTGGACGTCCATGTCCAGTTCCATATGTATGGTGCCTTGGCTCCCTGTGAACACGCCGGCTTCCATCTGCCCGGGTGGCATCCTGCCTGCTCAGCCTAAACTGTTTGTGGTTTTAGGCCCCAAAATAGGGATTTCTAAGGGCCAGAGCGGCGCTGCCGCATGCCCGTGCCCCTGGCCACACGCAGAACTGCAGGGACAGAGCCAGGGATGGGGCTGGATCGTGGAACAACCTAAATATGAGGCTAGAGAGAGCAAATCTGATTGGGGGGCTGTAATATTTCACTGCAACACTTCTCCACTGATGGCCAAATTTCCATTTCTGGTGGCACTCCACAGAGAAAGAGCACAGTCTTTTTGTGGTAGCAGTGAAGGAAATAAGCAAAACTTTTTGTTTCTCAACTGAGGAAATAAAAATCTGAAAATCCTGGAAATGGTCCATATGCAAAAAATCCAGAGTACCATTTTTATATTTTTCTTATTATTACTGCACTTTAAGATGCAATAATTTCACAAGTCTAAACTGATGATGAGTAGATGAAGGGATTTCCTACCACCTGTTGAGCTATTAGAAACAGCAGATGTTATGTAATTCTGGAAATAGAATTTATAATTCTTCATTTGTTTGCACATTTCTGAGAAATGCAATAGATGTTCTTCCTAATCATCTAAGTCATTATAGAGAAAAAGAGTGCTATTAAAAATCTGGTGCTCCAAGATTATTTTCTTAATTTTAAATATGAAATAATTTCTCTGATGACAATGGAATACTGTACAGTAATTCCAGTGGCCCAAGAGAACATATTACTGCAGAGTCCCAGGCTATAAACCAGCCCCAACATTTTTTTATACCAGAGAAACTCTTATACTTCATTCAAAAACAGAAAAGCCCAATACCCCAAGGTAGTCTAATTTCATATCGCAGAAAACAGAGTATTTTTTTCTGTGTATGCAAATTGCATTTTTATTACAGCAAAGAGAAATGGGTAATATTTTTTTTTTCTTTTAGCTCGTTGGAAAAACAGTTGATGTAATTGGACAATTGATGTAATTGCATGCGCAATTGGAGTAACTGCACATACAAACAAGTGATTATTCTGCCAGTTACAAAACTTCTGTGAGAGTCGCAATGTATTTCTATGTTGCTTAGGCACATAACTGTATGTGTGTTTTGCACATCGGTTTTTTATGCAGCATCCTACCTACTTATTTGTTTCATAACACCACTGTTACCTAAATATGAAGTATTCTTTACACAGCAAGCAATAAAAATAATGGGCTCACCATAATAGTCAGGGCTGTGGATACATTATGTCTAAACTGTGGTGCATTTTACTTTATGGGGAGTGAAATAAACACTCACTAAAGATAAAAGCTCATTTAAGCTCTAGTAGCTTTGCAGCGATCGACAACGTACAGGATGTTTTGCCAGTTCCTGGGATCGTGTAAGGGGAGCGCGACAAGCAATTGTTTACTACATATTTTTAAACCTGTCATCGCTTATGATAAAATTTTAGGCGTAATGACTTATTCGCTCACTCTTTATCTTTTCAGTTTTCTTGGCATCAAGAGATATGGCCTATGTCCAGGTAAAATCCTTGTTCAAGTGTATACGCCACAAGAATTTTGCAGCCAAAATATTTTGCGGTTCTGTTTTCAAGCTGCTGTAACTCAGGCTGGAGCTGTGCACACTTAGGTAATTTCTTGTGGTCAGATAATAGCTCTTTTACCTGGTTTTGCCTCCTTTTTTTTTTTACCCCGATGACTGTAGTGGAGGGCAGTAGCAGTGCGTTTCAGTGGTGTCAGGATTTCAGGGAACTGGTCGAGCCAGACCAAGTAAAAATGGGCTGAGTACATTTAATTTATTACTTTTATTGACTTCTGCTCTTCTAGAGTAGGAGTCTTCGCAAGCTGCGCATCAGCGAATAAAGGAGACTCTTTGAATTTACGAATCAAATAAAATCTCAGATCAGAATATTATTGTTAGTAAAATCCAATGGCACTATAGAAATAAAATAAGAACTCTAGCCTCTGAGCTAGGCGGTGACACCACTGCCTAATGCTTGGAAGGGCCAAGCAGGCTGCTGGGGTGGTGCTGAGCGAGAGCCCTCCTGGTCCGAACAGAAAACTACAGGTTTAGGTGACAGAATTACGGGAAGGCAGAAAGTGCCCAAGGTGAAGTGGAAGGAAGGAAGGCTTATCAATATGGACTACCTGGCCAAATTTTGGAGATGTCTCGACTTATAATTTAATTACGTCTCCTCTGTAATAAGAAAATAACATTTCTGTTTTTAATTGTAGTTATTTTGCTCTGAAATCTGTGAGGTTTTTTCCTCTTTGGCTATATTATTTCACTGATTTTCTGTGCAAGGATGTCACCGGGATTTATTCCATCCTTCAAGTACTGTCTTGTCATTCTAGCTGTAAATCCAGTGGTGGGGTCACTTGCCACCCTGGGGGCTAAATCTGGTTATACGCACAGTGATTGCAGTCCTGGGGGTTTCTGTTCAAGTTCTGCATTATTAATGCATGAAGTGTTTAAAAAAAAAAAAAAAAAAAAAAAAAGGCACCCCTCTGACCCCAAGTGTGGAAATAGCAATTTTCTTATATATGAAGGAGGAGCTGGTGGGTATAGAAGTCAAGCCCTTCTAAAAGGCTTATTAGGATAAAAGAATTTAAAGCAGCCCTTGGGCCAGAGGAAGACTAACTTAAAATCTATAGGCCAGATTCTTGGCACTATGAATCAATATAGATCCATTGAAGTGTACAGGATATGCTTATTTTTATATAAGGTAAGAAGCTGGTCCTATATGTATTTGAAGTATTTAAGCTGGAGGAATCCTTAGTAAGATCAAAAATATCTTATTTCCAACAGCATTCTGGGCAAATAAAAGAGCCAGGAAAAAAATACTTTCCTGTTCATATATTTGTGGCACAAGAAATTAATCTTTCAAGAGTAAGCCGTCGTTTTTATTCTGGTGATGCTGTGCTCACTCTGTATCCTGAGTAGCTCTGTGATTGATCCAGCAAAGATGTGAGTCTGCTTCTTTTCTCACCTGCGAAGCCAATTCCTACAGCTCTACGTGTTCCTGGTTCAAACTCCATCTTCCTAATCATTATCTGAAAATTGTAGCAACTCTTTTGGGACAACACTACAGAAGAGGAAATTTGATTCTAGAAGGCTGTGCTTCCTCATAAATTTCTCTCTATATAGGGTGGTATCTGTATCGAAAAACTATGTATTCTTGCTTTGAAAATGTGTTAGCGCCTAGACACTGCCAGAGACTGGATTATTTGGACTTTTGGCTTGATGCAATCTGGCAATTCTTGTTACAAAGCAGTGCTCTGCAAACAGCAGAGATGCACAGAGCCCCAGACACTGGCATTTGTTCTGCACAGACATAGAGATGTATGTTCTGAAGTGCAAATAAGCCTGGAAATTGATCTTTTTCTGGTGGACATCTCTGGTTTTGGGCTGCTCTGTAGCTGTCTGGACAAAGGAACGGCTGTGGCACTTCCACATCCCATTTGGAAGTGGCAAGCTGGTTTCTGCTGGAGACCAAGGAGCGTGCTGGACCCGAGTGCTCAGCCTTGCTCTAAATGCAGTGTAATTCCTGTATCACTTTGTGTACCTGAGCTCCTTAGATTCGTGCTAGGCTATACCAGGTCTGAAATCACTGCAGCCTCATTGACTCCTCTTGGCTTCAGCCAGCAGGGGTGGACCACCAGGGGGCCAGGACACCACAGCTCCAGCTGGAGAGCATCATCTCTGCAGAGCATTGCTGGAGAGCATCGCTGCCCGCCTCCCTCCTCCACAGCACATCCAGCTGAGGAGCCAGCACAGTGTGCCCACAGCAGAAATTTCCCCCTCTGAGCTCTGTTTTCACATCATACCCTTCCTGCATTTCGAATTCATGCCAATGCAGTAGCTGGTATCTGTGAGCCATGCAAACAGTAAAATAAACGCTTGGGTAAATCAGAATTTTTTAATGGAAGTGGAATCTACAGAGTATCACATTCTTCTGAGAGTCAATGCTGAAGTATTTACACCTCTGTCAGGCAAAGGCAACATGTGCGTTAGAGGGTGAACTGGGAAAGTGGTCGGGATATTGCTTCGATATTCTACACAAAGCACGTATCTGTCTCTATTTGTCCCTTCAAAATGTGTCTTCAAGATGAATGAATTTTAAGACTAGTATTATTTGAAAGTTCTTACTCTGTTTAACCTTTGTGTGCAGGTACTACAGTATTTTGTTGAACAAACACTCATGTTAGATTGGAACTTGATCTTTAGATAACATTTGTAACTTGATAGGAAGAACTTCTGGCTTGATTGGTTCCGCTGAGAGATGAAGAATTACCTTTATTTCTCAAATTCACGTACAATTTTAGGGTTAGTTCTTCAGTTGAGGTAATCCAATGTGACTGCAGGATTATCAATAGAACTGCTCCAGTGTATAATATTGTCGTGTCTTGTGGAGAAATTCTGATGCAAGGAAAGGCTTCACGCTTCCCTCCTTTCACCTTCTCTCATTTTCTTCAGTTTAATTCTTAATTCCAATAGAAATCCAGAAAAAAAAGTCTTTCTTTGGTTTATGTTGATTCCCACAGGGCTGCCGGGTAAGAGCTTTCACTCCTTGCCCATCACTTGCCCACTGACAGAAAATGCCGTGCCACTCCTCCAGATTCGGGTCATCTCTGTTGGGCAGGTGAGCACATACTGTCTCATGTCCACAGCTATATGAGACAAGCAGGGGCAGTATGACATTTGCATAGTAAACTGTATTATTTTCTTCGTAACTACTACTTTCATCTTCCTGGCGTCAGAAAAAAAAAAAAAAAAAAAAAATCCTCCAGTGCTTGTGGTGAGAGCCACAGAGGTGAGTTAATGGTGCTTGGGATATTTGTCATGCAGCACGTGGATGGCCAGTCAGGCAATATAACCTTCAGCTACGTCACCTCGTAGCACGTTCTGCCTTGTACTGGGTTTACAGCTAATTTTCTCTGTGCAGCTTCATGGGGAAACACGTTTAGAAATGGTCACAGCTCCCGCGGATGGGGATGGAGTGGCATCCAGCAGTGCTGGCAGCGCTCCTCAGGCATGACCTTCTCGGTGCTGGTGCGATGCTTGTACAGGTCCAACACTTTTCTTTGGTAAAATATGTTTAATCCCTACTACGGCATAGGGATAATAAGATATCAGTTTGCTGAAATCCAGCATTTAACTTGTGTGTCCTAACATCTAGAAGCCAAACTTCTGTATATACACCTTTTAAAGAAAAGTGGGAAAGATTCTTTTACTTTTTTTTTGTTTAAAATGAATTCGTTACAAGTATCTGTAGTGTTCAGAACTTGGCCCAAGAGCTTTTGCAAACCTTATTCAAAATGCTCTTCTGATATTCAGTGGAATGAAAATTCTGTAGAGGAGGTTTTCTTGCAAAATATTCTGTTCAAAATATGCCTTCAGCTTTGAGGTAAGTGAAAAATACTGTGTCATGGTCACTGCTCAGCGTTTCTCTCGTCTGTATTTTCATTATTCTGGTTACTGCTAAAGTCAGGAAGCGCATGAGAACACAGAACAAAATTTTTTTAATAATTTCACATTTCTGAAAAGTCCATTTTGCATTTCTGCTCTGGTCTGGGCTTATCTTAATCAGAATTTTTCTGCCATTTGGAAGTAAGTGATCTGTGTCACTAGTCAGAAAACCACTTATTTCCATGGGCAACTTTAGGCTGAGCGTTTTAATTCCTCATGTTCAAGCTGCTGGTGAACAGCACGGTGAGGTTTCATGCTTGTTGAAAGAGTGTGTCAGAATAGACCTTTCTTGTCAGAAACTCATCTGCGTACCTGGCAGCATCCCGACAAGGATCCAACGGGGAAGAGCCCATCCAGCATCGTGGGCTGTTGAGCTGCGTATTCCCTTCCAGCAATGTGTTCAGCCTGGGGCTGGGCTACTCTTCGTGAAGCCATGGACGCTGCTGGCTTCTGTAAGGATATCCATAAGATAATTCATGCTAATTGCAACATCACTGCTAAAAAAAAGTATGAAAAAAAAAAAAGATCTTTCCCATGAAAAGATGCAGACAAGCATTCTGGATGCTTAAGCTTTTAAGGTGGCAAGATAAGAAAATGTAAGCCGGTGACAACAATCCTTTAAATTATGTAGAGGGAAAGCCGGTAGCTTTAGCCACAGTGCAGCAGAATTTAAATTATACAGTTCAAAATACACAGAACTCTGTTTAGCACAAATGGAGAAAATGCACGTTTTGCAGTAAGTACAGATTTTTAAAGAGGAAGGTAATTACAGCCCTAAGCCCTTCACGGTACGCTGTTATTTCTGTGTCATTTTCCCTCGTGCGATACCACAGCTCCTTGGCTGACCTGGAGCCCCGGCTCCTTTCAGAGACTGAGCTGATGCTACGCCGAGATCTATTTGCAAAACCTAAAACTGAGCCTTGTATTAAAACAAATCCCCCATATGGTGGCAGCCTTTTGAAAGATATGGGAAAAACAACCTTCCATTTAATGTTTGTTTTAATACAGTGAGAAGGAAACGCACGTACTGTGGAATGGCTCCTCTCACTTTGATGGGGAAAACCGGCCCTCTGTAATGCACTTTCGCAGCAACCGGTAAGAGAGCAGTATTTCCTAAAGCTCACAAGATTATTTCAGTTCTGGACCTTATTTCAATTGATGACTATTTTTAGTCATTCCATCACTTCTCAAGTGCTTAAAATAGTCACCCTCTCAGATTAATATAGGTCCCACTTCAATTACCAGTGGTGGTGGTGGTGTTAATGCCTCAGCGTAGGCTACACGGTGGCTCTTTGTTCCTCTTCTATGAGACATTTCTGCTTATATTCAGCAAACTCTAAAATTAGGTGCTCAGCAGAGTCCTCCTTGTTTCCAGACGCTTTCCAATGAGCACTGTGTTGGCATCTCCACTCCCTTCTGCTGGCACTGGGAGGGGAGCCATGGAAAGGGTAAGGAACAGGGTAAAACCATTTACCAAGAATTTAAGATCTGTAAATCAGGGCCATGAACTGTAAAGCACACCAGGGAAATCGGGGCTAATTCCTTTAACTGCCCATTAGACTTGCTTTGCTTGTTCCTACTTAAAGAGTGTGATTGCTGAAGAAAAGCTGTTTCCTGGGGAAGCTCTGCCATCACTAAATGTTTTGTCTGCTTCTAGATGGCCAGTTGGGTAACACCACTAGGATCCAGAAAAGGTTTCGATTTTCTTTGAAGTGACTCAGGAAGACTTTTTCTCTTTTCCTTTTGTTTAAGGGATGATGCCCACCAGACTCAGCTGAGAGGGGCAGAGATGTTGGAAGCAGGAGGAGACCTGACTCCCCAGCAGACTGACACCGTTTGCCTTCGAGCCGTGGCAGGGAAGAGCAGCCTTTCTGTATTGTGGCATCCAAGCAAAGAAAAGTAGGTTTTTGAAAGCAGATTTCGAAGGGCGGTAGTTAGGCAGCCTTTTGTCTTTCTTATTGCTCAGAGTAGGACTACTGTACTGCCCCGAAATGACCTGTTTCTGCAATATTTTGTCCCCAAGTAATAATAAAAAAGGGAGAGAGAGAAATGCAGCCAGTGATAAACACATTTGAGAAGCGCTGATGGTATCTGCTCCTGTTTTCAAGTCCTCTTATCCTGTGGCTTAACCACCATCCTCGCACCCTGTTCGCTGTAGGAGGCAGGAGCTGTGTTCCCAACGGCAGCTGTGAAGGCAGGGGGAGGACAGGGATGCTTCTTTTGTGGACTCCCCACCCATTTAATGTTTCCTGCATCGGACCCCTCAGCCCCTCTTTCTGCCCAGCACAAGGTACCCCCATGGCCGTGGGAAGGGGGCAGGTTTTCTTTGCGAGCTCCCGCACTTTGCTCATGCAGATGAAATGGCTCTATTCTGCCTAACGGCTCTGTGACTTACAGCTGGCTTATTGTTTTAGAAATAAAGATATTAGTATGCAAATGACTCTGGAAGGTGTTTTTTCTCATTAGAGAATGGAGATCGTTTGATAAAAGATGCAGTGTGCTTCATCTGTAAAAAGGCTTAGCAAATTTGTCTTGTCTCAACAGCACTCTAACAACAAGACCGATCGGATAATGCAGCGAAGAAAGCGCAGGAGACAAATGGTTTATGACACTCAGGTTACCTTTACTGTGCAAGGTGGGCGTGAAATTTTTTATGGTGAGACAAAAAAGATGATGGGCAATTAACTACAAACTCATGCAGCAGGTTTATCATATGCTCAGCTCATCCATCTGTGTCTCAGTCTCCAGTGGACTCATGAGTTTCATCAAGAAAACCATTTTCAAACCAGCAGACCAAAACAGATCGTTTTCGTCTCCAAGCTCCATCGAGGCTTTGTAGCAGTTTTACCTTATGTTTACAATTTATGGATGCAGCACATCCAC
Organism: Dromas ardeola; assembly: GCA_013398915.1. NCBI lineage: Eukaryota > Metazoa > Chordata > Aves > Charadriiformes > Dromadidae > Dromas > Dromas ardeola. The sequence continues at coordinate 411,183 of VYZM01017511.1, forward strand.
GTAGCAGAGAAGAGTGGTCCAAGTGTTTTTTGCCTTGCAGGGTACTTGTTTTAAAACATTTCTCATTCAGGGACCAGTTCTGCAAATACTCGCATGCACGCGAATAACTTTATTCAGATTAATTCCATTAAATCCTTTGGGGTGGGATTGTAAACGTGGTATGTAACTGCATTTAAATTCCAACTTCTGTCCTGTGATGACTCTGATAGAATAGGTTCAGGGAATTAGGAGGGAAGGATGAGCTGGTGGTTAAAGCAGTGAATAGGGATGCAAAATATGGGTGCTGGGTTTGTGCTCCTGCTGCAGAGTATCCGTGTGACCTTGGATGAATCACTTGGTCCAGTTGCAACTTTGTTTTGACCTGTAAAGTCAGGATAGCTGTCATTATGTTTGTGCCAAATATATCAACTATTATTATTATTAAAAATATACTAATTTAACTATTGCCCTTCACAATATTATGCCAATGAACATCTTATTAAAGAAATTTAAGAACTAATTGTATATAAATAATATTTTTCCCTAACTAATTAGTTTGATGTAGTCTTGCCAGATTGGTTAAAAAAAGAAATAGATTTTCAGAATCGAAGGTAATTATTTTTATCCTATGAATTTTCAAGTCCTTCTTTTCGATCTCTCAATCTCACAGCTTCACAAAAGGCATACGCTTCTTCCCGAGAGATCGGGCTGGGGAGGGAATCAATAAAGTCAGAGCCATGGGACTAATCAGTTAAACTGTCACAAAGCCCTGAGATGATGTCTCTCTTATTCACCCTGAAAACAGGGGAGGGTGCTAAACCTAGAGCACATAGGAATAATTCTAATAAGTCTGATAGACAATGAAGCAATGCAGGTGGGGCAGTGCTGTCCTCAGGTCTGCCGTGGGGCTCACTGCTGCCGGTGGACAAACACCTGATGACCCCCTATGAAAGTTATGTACTTCCAGTTGTTCTCTTCCACGCCACGCGCTCATTTGCTTGAAGGAAACAGAGACTTCTAATTTTTCATTTATTTCTCAGATACATGCACATTTTTTATCCCTTTAGAGTAATGCTAACTATTGATGTAACGCTGTGCAACCCTATCAGGCTCAAGGGTGTGAAAGGGTTCCTTTAAATTCACTCCCTTGCCACTCAACACTGCTGAAGAAAGTGAGCTACTGAAGAAAGATATAGGCCTTGTGGTCTTTCCTGACAGTCAATAAATCGGAGTTTTGTCAGACCAAAGAGATGCCATAAAGAGAGCAGATTAAAAGAGATTAGTTCTGCCAAGTGGCCTGAAGAGAGAATTTATGGGTCCCTTCCACCCGCCTGGCAGAGCCCGAGGATACGCAGGCTCCAGAGGTCAGTGAAAGTCCTTCTGCTCCTTCCGCGGGGATTTGCATCACAGCCCAAGTGAAATCTGCTGTGTTGGAGGGGAGAGGGAAGAAAGGATTGAGAGATGCTTGTTTTTATTTTTCATCTATGTGCTACATTTGCAACAAGCACTTTTGATTTCTGTCCCAAAATATTCCCTTTGCTCTGGTTGGCGGTTGTTGTTGCAATCAAAGTTGTATAATTGAATTCAAAGGCATAATAGTAACTTAAAAAAAAAAATTAATATCAACACAGGAATGGTGTTATTGCACAGCAGTGTGAGTGCTAGTATTCACATCGGAGGGTCTTCGGAAAGACATGAAATGTGCGCAAGTAATGGTGATTGATTCCTCAAAGCACATGTGGGAGCCCGAGGGTGGGATGTGAAGGGAGAGGAGGTGGAGAGCTGACCATAAGCAAGCATCAGGAGCTGAGGTTTCAGCCATAAACTGAGTTTAGTTTCAAGCATCCGAAATGCAGATCTGCAGTTGGCTGTTGTGGTATCTTTGGATATTTGGATTACTTAAAAAAAAAAAAAGAAAAAAAGACTTGGAAAATCTAAATTCACTTTCAGACAAGTCTGAAAATGTGGCCAGTACAGGCATCATCACCGGATTTATGTTGGCTGATAAAAACTTCATAAGCCCGGTCTTCATGGCTCAAAGCTTCCCTTGACTTCAGAGGGGAGTGTGGCCCGAGAACACCAGGAGAAGATTCCGGCAGCCCCTGCCAAAAGACGACCTGGCTGGGAAACAAGAATAAAACAGGGTCACGTATTCTGAAGTAATGAGGGAAAGGGAGAGCTTTTACTGCAGAAGCTCAGAGGGAGCGAAGGGTGTTATGTACATGCTGGAGTGAAAATGCACTTAGACCTACAAGAGCAGAGCTGCGTTAACCCCTCTGCGAAGAGCCCAGAGCGAAGAGCCATTAACGTGTAGAGCCCTTTCACAGCTCATAAGAAGACAAAATGTCTTTAATCCCTACGCTGCCCCACAGAACGACAGCAAAACATTGTAATTTGAGGGCCGAGTGTTAAGTGTGCCTTATATTATACACAAAAAACCTGAGGTGTATGTCTGCATTGGTAAACAGCAGAGTAAATATAACTCTTTTATAATTTAACCTTAATTTTGCATAGGTAAAATTACTTCCATCCCATTTTTTTCTCCCTAGTTTTCAACAGCCATTTTCAAATTTCCAATATAAATGCAGATATTTTATAAGTCTTTATAATGTGATATAATGTGAGACTGTTGGAGTAATGAGTTCTCTTTGCAATCTGGAAGATGCTACTGTGGTTATGTTATTTTGATCATAATAAGCCATGGAGAGAAAACTTGATGTAAAAAGGCGATATGTGCATGTGGTAGACTGTCTTTCCTGTTCTGTTTCCCTCAAACATATTTTTTTAAATCCCTTGGAAAATCCTTTTTTACATTATTTAACAAAGGCATATAAGGGAAGGCACAGAAGTTTAAATGCTTGGAGTTAACAAAATAGACATAAAAGTCCGAATCTGAATAGAAATATCAGTATCTAACAGTATAATTTTAAAAATATGCAGTGTATTTCTACAGTTGCTTTGAAATAGTTTGAGATAGAATAGAAATAGATGGAAAATATGAAAGGAAGACTGTCATATCCATGAAAATGATTCGATAACATGCCTTTCCCTGTGGTTTTATTTGCCTGTGGAGGAACTACTCTATAGAGAACAAGTTCATCTGAAAGCATACATTTTACTTGATAAAAAGGACATTTACTTACTCCCAGAGATTGAGTATTCTGGCCCTGTTTGATTGACTGAAGAAAATTAAATGCCAAATAAGTAGGGAGAGGAGAGCTGTAATAGTAAGGTATATGAGATATTTATTTTATGTACATCATGCACGCTTCTCAGAGCTTTCAAATGGTCCACTAAAATGTATCTTAATGTTAAAGTCAATGCTTTTTCATTCATAAACAATAATAACGTGTGCAAAACCTCATACAAAATAAGATATAGAAGGTTAATTCCATCTGTGAAAGTCGATCTACAAACATAAATCCTGTAATTTAGATTGCAAAACCAGTGATGCAGGGGTTATATTTTATTTGTACAGCACACTGCCCATGATGACTGCCATCCAAGACTGCTGTTCCTGAGCATCACTGCAATAAAATTGGTAAGATTGATTTTTATCATGAGTAAAGGGAACGGCCACGTGCCCATTAACACCAGTTTTGGGGGCCTGCGCCTGGTGTCGCAGGAGCTGTTTGAAAGGGTTTGCTGGGGTTGCCTTGCACTGCTTCAAGGCATTGTTTAATATTCCAAATAAGCAGTCATCCCATTCGCAAGTGATCAAGGGAATATATTTAAAAGTAATTAATTGCTGGTTAATTGCCATGCAGGTTACTATCTTGTATAATAAAATTCCTGGAAATTTTAGTTGCTGTAATAAGCTAATGAATTTTTGTAAGTATTTGTGTTGAGACCAAACAATCCTGAGGTAGCTGCACAGCCGATGCCTTCTGTACAAATCTCAAAGAGGGGCTCATAAATCTTTTAAAAGCATGAGCTGGCACTGTTTCAGTGAAAGAATTGAATCAAGTGAAAATCCTGAAATGAGTTGTTTGCGAAGCTTAATTAAAATAACTGCTAACACAAAGTCTAAGGGATAAGACCTGTACCTAATAAAAAAATCAGAGGTCTGCAAAACAAACTTTTCCTTTGAAGCAGTCACCTCTGACAAACGAGGTTTGCCCATCAAATTTCTGCCAGAATTTTAAACCATTTTGTTGTGAATGGCACTGTATATATTTTGGCTGGGGAAAATATTTTGCTGTGATCCCAAGTTCTTTGTTGGCTTCTGTGCGCCACGCGTGGAAAGCAAAAATTATATACCTGCTGTAAAACAAATTGTGGGATTGACTAGGTTTCCGGGAGTAAGATTGCTTTCCATAAAGGAGTGATCAAACAGCTCTGTCTGAGCCTGTCTGAGGTACCATCAGGCGAAATGGTCACGTCGCTTGTAGCTTCCCTCTGTCGGGTTGGACTATTTACACACTGCCCAAACTGCCCTGCAGCGTATGTTCTCGCAGGTGCTCCGAGGACACGGTGAATGATGCTCAAGATGTGCGTTCCTATTCTACCCCTATGGCAAATCACAGCACCATAGTCAATATTAAATGGTTGATACCATGCAGTAGGAACTCTTGTGTTGGTTTGATCTGACATCTAACCACGGCTGTTATGACTTACTCTGGCTGCAGCAGAAGAGGTGCCAAACTGACCCAGCGCCACAAGTTGAAGCTGGCAGACATGTGAGCTGATCCTCCCATCTGCATTGCTTCAACCTGCCAGGCGCTGGCTTTTCCCTTTGGCGACTCCAGCTCTGAAAAGATGTCACTAAATATTTTGGCTATGTTACTCATCCTGTAAAAACTCAAAAAAGTCTGCTCCATTATGTGGCAAAAAAACGAATTGCCAAAATTCCCCTGGAGCCAGGTAGTGCATCCCAGGGAGACTCTGTTAACATCTGAGCAACTTCTGGATCAAGGACACCACGTTCCACACCACAGGCTGTGCCAAGAGCATGAGACCCAGCACCAGCACTGGTAAAACCGAGTTATTCCTCCCGTGACGGAGCACTGGTGGTCTGCCTGGTGGAGGGTTAGAAAAGAGAGTGCAGACATATTAAAGCCAATTCTGGTTGTTTTTCAAACCTGAGCTGTGCTTTTATATATACTTGGATATTTTAAAAGCCTAAATTCATATTCAAATAACTGTTGGCAGTTTTGGGGCCAGATTTTGCTCTTGTTTGCCTTTGTGCAAAACGGGAATGTATAAGTAGAAATTGGCACTATACGCAGGACAGATTTTAGCTTGTTTAAATGGAGTTCCTCAAATTGCTTTGCTCTTCTTCAGGCTGTGTGACTTTCCAAATTGGTGCTTCGTTCGGGGGAGTAATGCATCCTCTGGGCACCGCACTTTGAAGAACATCACCGGCTCAGCTCTCGGCTATTTCCCTGGTGAAATCACGACTCCACTCTGAACTGAAGTGCAGTCCTCCATCACTTTCATCAGGCTCGTCTTTTATACCAGCTACCCTCATTTGTGCGAATTCGGAGAGATTCAAGGTATTTGCGTGTGTCCTGCCAGCTTTTGGAGCAATTGCTGACCGTAGAGCAGCATCCCTTTGATGAAGTGACGCATGGCAGCTTGGAGCGCTGGCAGCCAGATGGACGGGCTGCAGTTCCTCTGCCGAGATTCTGATGTGGGGTTTTTTCATTCTGTATTTGGTCTTGGAAGCAACAGAGAGCCTTTGCAAGCAAAACTAAATAGCTGAAGTAGAAAGGAAACAGTGGGAGTTTACAGTACATAAAATCAAAAGTTGTAGGTTGTTGAGGTTTTTGCAATCTCCATTGTGTCTTTGCCTTTCGTATTTTACTGCATCAAAGGGCTGGAGTAGAGATTTGTAGGTTTTCCTTTCTGAGGGGCTGGCTTTGGAAAAGGTGGGTGCATGTTTGATTGGCTTCAGGGAGGTTACAATTTGCAGGTAGCTGCGCAGATTTTGAATTGTTTCGGAAAGTGTTTGTGCTGTGAAACCCAAACCTGACAGACTAAAAGCCTGTGGGACATAGAATGAGTTTAGAGAGCTCCAGAGATGCATGCTTCCGACTGCCATGGGCAGCATCACCGCTCTCCATACTGCTTGCAGGGAACTGTGAGAAATGGTTTCCTTCTCAGTTTCCTGGTCATAAATGAGAAACAACTTTCCTTTGTAAGGTAATTTCCATTGTTCATAAGAAAGGTGTTAAATTTTAAGTTCATTGTCATTATTATTCACCCAAATTGGCTTTAAAAATACACATATAGAACCAAATCGTGACTAAGAAAGCTTGCGTTCAGGTCTGAATGCTTTCTATTAATCGCCAATCAGACACTCAACTGTAAGATTTTAAGTTTTCTCTTACTCAAAAACCATCCTTTAGCATTCTGTATGCTAGTGCAGAACAACAGCAATTTCACTCTTTTAGGCTGTTTGTGTGCAAAGGACGGCCTGGTGAAGAGCAGAGCCCTTTGATGAAAGGGAGGTGTTTTCCTCATTAAACTGTATGATAATTAACTTGAGCGTTCATCCCCCTTATAACACAGTGCTCATGGGAAAGTTCTCTTTAACGGCACACCTGACCCTTCCCTCCCACACTGGAGCAGTGGAAGGGCTACGGGGGAACAGCGCGTCTCAGCCAGTGTATATCGTGCTTCTGGCATTCGGTATGGCTCTGGTGGCCACCTGCATGGCTTTATGTTCGTGCAAAACAAGAAAAAAATACAAAGGAAAGCTGGAGAAAAAAAAAAACAAAAAAAAAGATTGCCGGCCCATTCAGTGAAAATATTTCAAAATTATTTTTGTTTTGGATATTTTCCCTTCATGAAATATCCCTTGGAAGAAAATATTGCTTGACTTTTTTTTTTTCTGATGAATTTTAAAAGTATTTAACAAACTGAAGCAATTCGCCGTACTGTAATATGTTATGAACAATCTTATGTTAACTCTTACAACTCTCAGGAAGAGTTGGCTATGTGTAATATTATTTACAAATTCAGGACACAAGGTTCTGAGGTAAATTTTTATTTTGTTTTTTTTCCTCCCCACTCTTCAGCTTTTAGAAGATGACAGAGATTTGGCCAGCCTACAGTTAACGGGAGCAAAAGGGACAGCCATTCTGTTTGAAGCTCGTGACAAAAAGCCTGGGAAAAAAGACAAAAATATCAAAAATCGATACTTCAAAATCTCCGTCTTTTACCAAAGATTTAAAAACAACCTCCTCCCTGCCTCTTCCTTTGAGCTTTTGCTGAAAGGCTTTGTTTTAAGAGAGGCCATTTTCAAAAAGAGGGGGCAGGAGGAGGCTGGGAAAAAACCAACCCCTATTTTCACAGTTCAGTCATTCTCGAGAGGAGTAATTCGTGGGAATGCTGGCTTCAAAGGCCAGGGGGGAAGGAAGTAGAAATAAAAGCATTTTTTCCCCCCTCTAAAGGCTACTAACTCCTGTCAGCTGAAACACTGCCATATTTTATTTCAATTTATTTATTTCTTTGGAACTTTGGGATTGCAGGCAAAGGTTTAACTCCCTGACTTGGCCCATGAGGTGCCGTAGCTAGAGCTGGTGATGTTTAATTAAAAGGAATGAAGAGAGAAATCTTTTTGCCCTCTTAAGTCAGTCTGTCTAGCATTTGCAGCCTTTTTTTTCCAGCAACTGACCATCTTGCAAAAAAATAGACAAGGAGACACGTCATTGCAATAGGAATAAATGGTAAACAATGGAATTACAAGGTAACCTTCCATTATCTACTTATGACGTGAACCAGAGCTGAGACTTTTTAAATGAGTGGTTTAAAAATAATGACTTGCACCAGAAAATAACAACAGAAAAATGTATCAAAGAGTAAAATGTAATTGCTGTGATTTAGTTGAGCAGAGAGACCTCCTGTAAGAGAGAAATGTGGTTTTGAACATGGAGGAAAACCCAGGAATTAGTCTCAGGGAAGTTTTAATCCTTTTGTGGACGTATTTTCTCCCTAACTTCCTGCAAAAACTAGGTTAATACACCCACATATTGCCAGAATGTGATTACTTCAAACAGAATTGAAGATTAAAAGTGCACATTCAATGCTGCATACTATTAGCTTACTATTTGTTCACTCATTTAGCAGGGAACCTTTACTGTTTGTACCTTAACTGCTGACCTTGCCATGCAACCCTTGGTAAGTCACTTCGTCTGTCCTGTCTTATTAAGTCCACCCTTCCTAAAAGAAGGAGGGGGCAGGGCTAGCTGCCTTTCAGATGCAAGTGGAACTTCCTGGTGGAAAGTTGTTCAGAATTGCTGAACATTTTTAAAGGAAAGAAAACAGTGTAGACTGACCTGTGGCATTTTGGAGCTACAATGTCTCCCTCAAGTGCATATCCATACGCCAATTTTCAGTATAAAAACATTGCAAGTGCCATGGAAGGTCAGCCTTCTGTGTTCCTTCCCTATAACTACCAGGCTGTGAAAAATTTCTCCGGGAACACCTGATGGAAAGGTCTTCAATCGGGATGCCTACAGACCAAACATAATTTTTTCAGCATTTCTTATGAGCCACTGAGCCATGCCACCAAGGAAACCAACACTGTTGCCAAAACAATTAATCCTTCCATCAGATCCTAAATCACTGGAAGAGCAGACCCTTATCCTGATCTGCTGGCACCAGCTCTGCCTCTTCAGGGTGCTGAGGTATGAGCATTGGAATGGGTGAAAGCCCTGAGGTTCTCTAGGCCTTCAGAGAAACCTCTGCGTGAATACCACAAATGTGCTTCCTCCTTTCATCTGAATATGGGTCCACTGGGTCTGTTCCTCGCACATGTTACTGTAAAAGGATCCTCCAGTTTAGGTCAGCCTCCTCCAGTGTAGTTGGGACTACGGTGGAAAGTCAGCGGTTTGCTGTAGCATTCTTTCTGGGTCACACAGATGCCACAGGTCACTCTGCCTCCAGCTGCAGACTTTGGCTTTTACCAGAGGTTCCTTTTGGAACAGATGACCAAATTGAGGGCAATTTAGTGCTTGCACTGAAGAGGTCTTGCATGCTGTGAAAGCTTCCTGTGTAACGTGCTCTTACCTTGCTCTGCAAACCCCGCCATGCTGCTTTATCCCAAATTGCAAAGACCTCATCATAGCCCATTACTATCCTGGCTTCATAAACCGTTCCTTGGCACCACATCCCTTGTCTAAGACAGGTGCTCAAAGCCATGAGTCATGCCTGCCGTTCTCAGCTGTCACATAGTCTCGGTGGTTTATGTCGTCAGTCATAACCTGAGTGCCTGGGTATTTACGGTGCTGCAGACAAAGTCAATATACTCGGAATGAGTCATATTTAAATGTAGTTTGTTCTTGCTATGTAGAACACACTGGTTCTATTTCACCAAATGAACTCCAGCACAATGACAAACAGCTGTTGCTGCCACATTTTAATTAAAATGGAAGTCTGGCCTGAAAAGTTCTCCAATTTTACTATGCAACAATAACAATACTAAAGTGAAAAAACATGGGTAAGTCGGGAGGAGAAAGGAGACATAAATGTTGTCTGTACTATTGAAAATTTGCCTCTACATTAATTCTTGGAGAAAAATTCAATTTTACTAGCTGCAGAATGATGGCAGGTAACTTTGGAAAATGTTCAAACTTAAAAATCTTTTCAAGAGACAGATACATTGGGAATGCTCTCATAACTGCGGTTATATTGTCACCTCTGCACGTGAGCATGGAGCTGTGTTCACATCATCATTCATCATGCTGTAAATTCACCATTGGCCTCATGTTAATTAAAAGACTATTTTTAGTTATCTCAAGTTTTTTGCAGTTACGTCTATAATAAAATAGGTGGGAATCAAAATAAAGTCCTTCCTATACTTTAAGACTTAGTTTGGTCTTTAGAAATGGAAATCTCTTACTGGCTTTGACTCTAGTAGTGATGTCAGAGAGAGATTTTTATAGGGCTCCAGTACTGCAATTCCTTGTAGGCTGTAAATACCCTGAAAATACTTTACTTGTTCTATTCTCCATGTTTTATTCCATTTTTCTGTGTTCGTTCTCAATGTCACCGCCTAGTTCTTATCCTGCTACACTTTCCAGCTAGGGACATACTCTTTAAACTAATGAGCTTGTTGATAAGGGCTTAGTCCCCAGATATAAAGGCTGCATGATGGGTTTCTAGTCCCTAAGAGCAGCTGTAGCAGAGATGAATAGTAAGAATTCAGCCCCGCTGGATGTGAAGGGAGGTGGATTTACCTTGCACCTTGTATCTTTTTTGGGAAAAATAGTCTCTTCTTGCAAACTCACTCTGATGTGAAGGCCATTTCCCTAGCAGGAATTCTAAGCATTTATTCGATGTGGCTTTTGATTTTATTTGATGGAGCTTTTTCCATAAAGTATTGATGACCTTATACAACTCAGAAAGTATCAAAGCACCACTAGAGACTTACAAAAAGGTCAGCAATAACTAATTAAGATAATGTATTCACAACTGGTCCACTAGAACCTGTACTTATGCAACAAGATTTTAGGGGAGATTCCTTTTAATTATCACCTTTGACGGCCGGTCCGTTTTCCCAGAAATCTTCCTGTCTCCTCTGCCAGATGCGTTTGCAGAATGAAGCCAACTTGGCAAAATGAAGCAAATTTCTCCCATGCAACTGGAAGCACAGAAGTCTCATCCACAGCCTGCTTGGAGATGCAACCAGACATGCGACCAAAGCAGCAGTGAGTACTTATTCACTGTGCCCCCATCTCCTCTTACAACTTCATGAGCCAAAAGGTCTACTGAGAAACGTACCCGTCTTCCAGGGAATGACAAAGGCAGGAGGAGGGACCGGTCTCCTCTGGAGACTTTGCTTCCTTTGGTGGCTTCGCTTCCTTTGGTGACTTTGTCACTTCACAGTGCACAGACATTTTGGGGGCTATAATTCTGTATATTTGTTTGCATTTCTCTGACAACTACTGTGTGGAGAGCTAGTCCTGGCTGAAACCTCCTTGATAATGGGTGTTGTAGCAATAATAAAAGACCCTGTTGTAAATGCACTGGATAAAATACAGATGTGCAGTATTTTGAAGGTTTTTTTGGTCAAAGAGCTTATCACTGATCTATTGAAGACGGATTTTCATTGATTTAGTGGGTAATACATAAAATTTATGTAAATGTTGATATGTATAATTTGGTTTGAAGCCAAAGATCTCTCCAAAATACATTGCAAAACAGAACAAGCCCTCAGCTGTAGGGACTAGAAATGAACTTACAGAAAGCCTATGATATCCTAAAATGACACTTTAGCAATAAACCCCCACAAATAAAAAACAGTCTTTCTTTCATATTAAAATAATAATATAGGATTTCTAACAAAATGGCCCCAGAAATCAGCAAGATCTGTGTCAAACATTTCTAAATTTGTTTTAAGGCAGCCCCTACCAGTAGGTATTTTTTCATGCAAATAGAAAAATCAAATGACATTTACGAAATTTAGTTTTCTTCAATTCCTCAGAATGTCAACGTTTTTTTAAAGGAAATGGTAATATCTATAGTCAATCATGAATCATGTTGCTTTACGTACACCAGTTGCGTGCTGCACCTAGATTCACCAGCTGCCCACTGAGAACTAGCCAAATAGCAAGGAGCAGTATAAACCACGCTATGAGAAAGGCAGCGAAATACAAAATACATCCCCAAATTACATCTATTTATTCTCCGTAATCTTTGCGCCATGATCCAGAAGACCGATGATAATCCAGGAATAAATGTGTACCTTTTACACAACGTTAGCTTACTTTCTCCGAGCTTGTCAAACAGCTTTGGGATTTATTATGTGTTTATTGTATGCCTCACCAGTCTCTTTCCAACTAGGGGACTGCATATTTATTTTTACCTTCCACCTTTGAGCATTGACTTTGGCTTAGTGAAGCATATTTGGTAATGGATTTTAGCACTACAAAACTGCAAATTTCATGCATTATTTGGAACGAAGGGACATGGGGGAACGAGGGGTGGAAATACAAGGTAACAAAAAACAGCTGCTTGGAGAAAGAGAAAGTTTTCCACTCTAGTGGGGATTAATATATTTTCACAGCAGACTATGCATCGGGGCTGTAACATTGAAGTTCCAGGTGTCCGGAAGGCTGCTGATTTACCAGAGTTCTCAATTTCAAATCTTTAGAAAATGTTTGGCTATATACTTGTAGGTAACTATTTTCTCATCTTTTCAATAGTTTACTGGGTTATCAGAGTGGCTGAAAGTATCACAAAAGTTAAACTAGATTATATTAATCAGTGGATATAGAATAATTGATTTCTGATGACCTGTTCATGTACCAGGTGCTTGGATGGTTCCTCAATACTTGCTATTTTCCCAGTTAATGCTGTTCATTGAAGGCGGTTTGCCTGGAAATGAAACGGAGCCAGTTTCCATCTCAGCTCTGTAGTGCTCTTGATGGCTCTTTAAGTAAAATCTGTACCATTTTTATTTAAAATGATTCCTGAATGGACACAGCTGGATTCTCCCTCACTGCATTGATACTCCTCTTCTGCAGCTGATTAGGTGGCCACAGTTAATCCTGTGATTAGAGATGTACTGCATAAACACGTACCTGATGGGTTTTGCATGTGCAAACTCCGCAGTGAGTTGTGGCTCAGAATCATTCTATGCATTTTTTGTTGGATAAAACTATATATAGAGAAGTCGTGTCTGCCCCAGAGGTCCTACTGGGAACTAGTGACATGCATTCTCTTGTCATTCAGAGCTGTGCCTTGAAAAGTTTCAGGATGGGTTGGGCAAAAATAGACTGAAAAGGCACTTACGCTTTTAGTGGTTCATTACAATTTAATTGGGACCATCCAGTTGAATATCCAGTCAAACAAATTCCTATTTTTTGTGGCTACTTTTGTGACTGGAACAAAGTTTTGCCGTGTCTAAGTTTTGTGGGTTTTTTTGTTAACCAGCCATTTTCAAAGGAATTGGAAATACGATAATAACTGGAACATGGATGGAACCGTTTGGGCCTATGGTATGCATGCCATAGGAAATGAATATTGTTAAATACCTTTTCTTTAGGCAGGTGGTCCTCCTCAGCTGGCCAAACCCCGCTTGTGTACTTGTCTTAACTTGAGCACTGTTAACAGATTGGAGCTGTTTAATTGCAAACCGGCATCGGTGGGATCCTGCTGGATGCTGTGCTGTGCTCCCGTACCATTTATCTGCAGTGTCACTCAAACACATTTCTTCTGCAAAATTTGGGTGTCACATCACACAGGTCCAGAAAGTAGTAGGACATACCTGAAGACTAAAAACTAAGAAGTAGACATAATTGCTGTCAAAATTATTTCGTTCTAGCAAGGTTAAATACCATTTTAATTTCTCAGTTATCAACATACGCAGCAACAACAAATTCCTCTGGCAATGGAAAAAAAAAATTCTGGTAATTGTATCCACTGCTGAGCACAACTGGGGGTGGGAGGAGAGCAACGAGTAATGATGTTATTTCTTTAAAGAGTTTTATAATCTCCTATTGAAAGCCCTGAACAGAAAGTGGTCACGCCTTTCTTCTCTACAATTTGAGCCCATTGCCCTCCGTGTGTTCCTGAGAAGGAGCTGTGCTACATCTCCTACCCTGGGAAAAGGGAGGTGTAACAGGTTGCCAAGACCAGCACATCCGTTAGCCAGCTATGTAGAAAAAAAGCTGGACATCTTCAGGATTTTTCATTTTTCTTCTTAACTTTTACCCCTTTATCATAACTTGCTCAGTCCTTGCAAAGCAGGGTTGAATACTGGCCTGTAAGAAAAATTACCATTTATATCGGAGAATCAAATGAAGCATTTCCCTTGCATGAGTTACTGTGAGGGCAGACATATGGCATACTTTTAAGAGCTGGGTAGATTCCTGAAGTAAGTGTTATACAGAAAATCACTGTAATAAGTGTATCACTCTTCTTTTTAATGCTAATACAGCTACAGCTACAGATTTTGGCTCCTTTATGGGTTGTCATAAAGTGCAGTGATTGAATTATACTGTTTCCTATCACTTTTTTTTTAAGTAATTCTGGATCAAATTCTGGTATGTTTGTTAATTGTAGCAGCTTTCGCTTAAGGAAAGAGGTTGGGGAAATATTATTGTCAAAGCGATTTTGGATTAAAATGGGATTAATAACTATTGTGAGAGAAGAATGTAATGTGCCTTTGTGCATCTCAGTGTCAAAATGCCAATCTCATTGTGCCGTATTTCTTGGGGCAGTGTTTATTTATTGGCCATGCCTAAATAAAGACAGATTGAAAGCTTTAAATAAGTTGATTCTTCGTTCTGAATCTTTTAATGATTCTGAATCACAGCTTGTGACTCTGCGACATCCTCTGCCATGCTAAAGCACGCCAAAGATCTGAAAGTGATTTTTAAAACGAACCAGAGCATCTGAAAGCAACGCGCAGTCATTTTAAGCACTTGCAAAGGCAGGCTGCTGCAGTGGTCTGCCTGGGCAGTGAAGTTCCCTTCCCGTTCATGGTGGGCAGGGCTAATAGAAGCCTTGAATGCCCCTTGATGAGTGCCAAGGTTACCATAAGAGATTCAGCCCAGATCACTTGGTTGGGAGCTAATCCTGGCTCGTTCGGTCCTTCGGTCCATCTTCAGATCCAGCACACCAGAGCTGCAGCAGGGCCCCTTCCAGGGGTACACGCCTAATTTACAGCAGATTTGAGGTTCCATCGTCGGTTCCCACTGAATTTCATGAAATAGTCTGTTGGACTTCACTGGGAGCTCATGCCATCAACACTGATTATGCAAAAGGCAAAGCAGTTGCTTACCAATATCCTCCTCAGTAGCTAGGAACAGAAAAGTTTCCAATTTTAAGCATTTTTGGTTTGATATTTGTAATAGTCTTACAGGGAACTGAACAGTCTTACAGTATAATTGTAGACTTTGCCTCTTACTCATTGGTACCAGTACCATTGCACAGCGGTCACAGGGTAGTGTCGAACAGGTCCCTCCAGTACCACCTCCACCACGCTGCCAGAGAGGACTCGTGTCCAAGACGGGTACCTCTGTCCTGTGGAGTTTAGCTAAAACCCTCAGGATATTTTTGCAGGAATCTGACAGCCTTGTGCAGTTCTGAAATCAGCAGTTACCAGCGAATTCATAAATGGAAACCAGCCTTTCAATGACGAAGTCTCAACATGCTGAGAAGAGAAGCAATGCCCATGCTTGCCTCTCCTGAAAGGAGCCGCAGTGGTGGGCGGTTTGTGACATAGAGCACCCAGGAGATGGAGATGCTGCTTGTCTGGTGGGGGGTGCAGGAGAAGGCATCTGGTTTGACCAAGACAAACTCCCATCTGAAAAAAAGTGCTTTTATGGCCACCTGGCCTGTTGGGTGGTGTCAACCTCCTGTGGAGTCAAAGGGCTTTGGATGTTCTCGGCCCTTCCTGGCTGTATTTGGCATGCAAGATCAGACACTGTGTGGAGCAACTTTAAACTCCATAGAAAACAAGTAAGTGATGCAAAACCACTTTTATGGACTCTGTTCTGGTTTTTATAGCTCTTGTGTAAAACAAGTGGATTAACCCAGTTGTCCTGTGGTTGTTCCCTTTCCCTGCAAATAAAACCAAATCTTGTTATGCTTTTAAGAAAAGGATTTTTAGTTACAGGTTCAACTATATGTAACTAATATTTACAGGCTTTGTTTAGTTTAGGTTTGTGAGTTAGTATGTTTATTTTTGAATTTGTTAGTCCTTTGTGAAGCTTGCTTTGGTTTCCTCACATGTTTTGTGGGTTAGCGATACACAAAATGCCTTGACATCTGTTGTGATTAATGCTCTGGAGGAACCTGTTAATGGTTATGGAATTCCTGTATGTTTGCAGGTTCTGACACAGCAGATAATTTTCCCCTATTTCCCATGCCCCAGCAGACACAAGATTTAGACTCGCTGACACTCGGCAAGAAAAGCTCTCCTCATGAGGAGTCCCAGCCCAGAGCCGAGATGTGATGGTGGGGATAAGCTTAAATAGCCTCTCTGGCCGTGGCCAGCTTATCTAAATGAAAACCCGAGTTGCAAACCCGTCGGAGCCTTTCCCATCACTACTGCAAAAGCCCATATTTAAAAAAGAAAATTAAACACTTCAGTTTGCAATGTAAAGAGGGTGCAGGTATTTCAGTTTCAAAAAATTAGGCGGTAGATTAACAAAAATGCTTCAGTGCCCAAAAATGACTTATTGCAAAATTCCACATTATATTCAAAGTAAACAAAAAACCAACAACCCTTTTCTGGTAGAAAATGGTGGAAATACCAATGTTCGTTATCAGATTCCCATTTTCTCTGGAGATGTTTGCCATTTTACCTTCTCACTGCCAAACTCTAGCGCAGGGGAGTGCTGAATAGTCAGGTTGGGGCTGTTTTGGGCGACGACCGAATTCTGCTCTTATGCACGATGTCGCTCGATTTAGCAATGTGTGACCCTGGAGCCGATGCCTGGGGGAGCCGGGAGGTACTGGCACGTGGCGGGGCAGCCAGGAAAATACCTGTCACGCCAGGAAAATAATTACAAGAGTATATTTTTAACAGGAATCAAAGTTACATTCTTTTCAGACTTGTCTGGGGCATAAATTGGGAGTCAAACACCCAACAAGTTTGTTATATCCCTGCTGAAGGTCTCCAGGCTTAGTCAACATCCTGAATTAATTTTCCTATTAACTGGATGCTTTCTTAAAATGTAGGGGGAAAAGTTTTTCACTGATAAGATTGTTCTGTGAACCGTTCCTAATGAGCTGCTGTGTCATTCCCTTATGCTTTCTATTTGTCTTGTTTAGATCGCTTCAGATTTAAGTATTCCAGTCTTTTACTGCCCGTTAAGACTTTGTTTTATTTTAACTGGGAACTTCAAATAAGTTTTAAAAGCCGTTAGAAAGCAAAACATTCTATTTATTTATTTATTTAAATTGGCTTTTATTCAGGTGAGTGGATACAAATTATTTTAACTTCTTTTATCTATTTCTGGAAGGTTTATAGCTCAAATTTTGTTTTCAATAAATGTCCTTTTTTGGGTCCCCAAAGCTTTTTACTTCTTTCCCCTGAGAAGTACTTGAAGTCAGAACTTCTAGAGTCTAAATCTGTGGAGCAGTGTTTTCCCTGGACAAAATAACCTGCTTCATCAGAGAATCCCCTTGGTTTTGAGCATACAGTTCATTAGGGCTTTTGCCAGTGTAGCAGTGACCAAAAATAATAATTTCCCTAATCATTTTCATTAGCAATGACCTAAAATAGTAATTTTCCTATGCATTTTCATTATATTGATGATATATAATTTTTTATTTCCATTTTAAATCTGACGACAGTAAAAATAAAGTCCTGCTTATGTTAGAAACTTCTTTGATTTTGTTGACATATCTAAAGAACCACCACTTCCATACTTTGTATGCAACTATGTCGGCATTAATGTGCCTTTCTGCATAGCTGTTGCCACTCAGAAAATGGCATAGCTATTGTATTGCCATTGAAGGAACTGTTGTGCATAAATAGCTGTCTGTCGTGCTATAAAGGCATTAGATCTTTTTTTGTTTCTTTGTTTGTGTAGTTTCATGGAGGTATATCAGTATGATTTCCAATTTTAGCACAGGCCCTACGGAACTTGTCTTGTTGATTGCAGAAGCAAGTGATTTATACGTAGCAGAGGTAGATCTTTATGCCTTCACCCAGGGACCGTGGGTGAAGGCTCCCATGGCATCCCTGGTCCTCCGCACAGCAGCCCACCAGTGGGTTATGGCATCTCTGCCTTGGATGGCAGCTCTAGGTTTCTTTCACCACAGTAAAACATTCATGTGGATATGAAAAAAAATTATAACTTCTTGGTAACAATTTTTTGAGGTGCCTTTAAAAAAGGAGGGGTGGGCACTAAGGGAAAAAAAAAAAAAGATAAACCAGTCATTTTAAAATGCTTCAGGCCAAAACAAGGCTTTTATTTTCTGACTGGCTAATTCAAGGTGACTCACAGGGCCTTGAACATCTTAAAACATCGCTGTGATGATGATTTCTTTTGGCCAAGGGTATTTTGCAAACATTTAGTGGGATTCACACAGCCAATTCCTGTCCTAGGTGGTATATTGCAATTCATCCCCTTTCTGTTCAGCCCAGTGCATCTTCTTCCCATTTTGCAAGAAAAGATGCACTGGGTACCGTAGCATCATCCCCCAGCTCTTGTTTAAACCTGGATTCTAGAAAAAGCAACTCTTGCCTTGCTCCCGGGCCGGGCCATGGGCGCAGGAGGGGGCTCAGTGGTGCTGGGTGCCCTGGGGGGCGATCCCCAGGTGGTCCGGGGGACCACTGACAGCGTATTTTATCTCTCTGACACTCTCCTCTGCCTCTATAAATTTCAGTTAGATGTTTTCAGCTTCCCAGTATATTCTAAAGAATTGAGTAAATTAGAAAAACTATTGAAGCAAGAGCTTCTCTCTCCCCTCGATCAGGTAACGCCATACTCCGTATTTATCTGAGGAAAGAAGAACTTTCACAACCCAGTGATTCCACTTTTTATTCTTTTTACACTGCGAAGTATCATAATATTGTTTAATAGTGTCATACTTATATTTCACGGTCTAATCCACTTTTCTTTTCCATTCCCATTGTGTTTTATATAGTTTGAAGTCTTAGAGTCTACAGCTCACGAGGCAGCCTTCTCCCCGCGCCTTGTGAATAAAGCAGCGTTCAGGCATTCATTAGCGTTTTTATTTTATTTTTTTTTTTACTGAAACAGTGCAAACTTTGTGCTGGAAAGAATTATAATGTCCTGTGCATAATGTACATTTTCTTTGCCTTTTCCATTATCTACTCCACAGCATAGCACATTTGTCACTGGTTTTCTTTCCTCCTGGCTTAATGAGAATCTCAGCGTTTGGAATGTGCTGTTTCTGTCCTTTGTGTCTAATCTCTGTCCTCTATTTCTCTCACCCTCTTGGAGATAAAACTGCATTTTGCTGCCGTTGCAGTTCCAGATGAATTTGATCAAGATAGAGGAACTGACTCATCACCTTTTCTTGAATCTTTAGGAACGGTCCTGGCACACGTGTCCGGGAGGAACGGGATCAGCATCCGGCGGTGTCTGGTGGGATTGCCAAGAGACAACAAGGGCCTTTATTGTTGTTTTCACCCACACTCTGCTGAAGCTCTTTTGGATCCTGAGTCTGTTGATTTTATCTTCTGTAAACGGAGGAGGAGGGAAAAAGCTAAGCTGATGACTCTGGGAAATTTTAGAAAGAGTACTTGAGAAGGAGAATGTCATAAAGTGTAATGCTTCCCCCAGCGTGTACCACGCATAATATACCGGTATTGCCCTCTCAAGGGAATTGTCATGGGGCCTGTGTTTAATTTTCTCTCCCATGTATAATGCCAGACCCCTTTACATGAGTTGCCATATGTACCACTTTTGTTCTGGCATAATAATAGGGCTCATAACTCTGGCTTAGTAATTTGCCTCATAATTCAATTGAGATCAATGAGAAATGTCTAAAGGCCATCCAGTCACACCGGGGTACTGTGAATGGAGTTTAAATTGAGATGTTAACCTGTGGGAAGCGCTGCTTTAACAAGCAGGGCAACTTATTTAATCCAAATGCCACAGCTGTATGCAACATGTGGTGGCAAAGGTCAGCATGGATTGCAAGGGAATTGAAAGTTGAATTTCTGCAGTGATTGTTTTTGCAACAAGCCTTATCAAATAGGCACCTTCTTATATGGTTATAAAAACACATTTTTGATCTTATTTTCAGCATCAGCTTACTGGCTGTTATTTCCTTGGGGTCTCGTTGGCGCTTTTCCTCGTGGTCATTACAGAAGTTTGGGAAGGAAAGAGCTTTCTACAAAGGAGCAGAGAATATTTTGCACGCTGCTTTGCTCCAGCACCTCTGCTGAGTAAGGGAAACGGAATCTTATCTCGGACTTGCAGTGACAGTTTGCTGCAGAGAAGAGGTGTGTTTGTGCGGAGGCGCGTTCAGCTGTACAACCTTGTACTGCAAATGAGGGACTTTCCAGTGCCTTTTGTAGTATTTTCCAGGGATGCATTAGCCATCCGTTTGCTTTCAGCAGTGCTGTGTATCTTGCCTGCCCCAGCCCCGACCGAGGTGATCAGCCCTGGGCTGGCAGGGTGCGGGTGGCCCAGGAGGGACCAACACTTGTGATCAGGGGGTGGAGCAGTAGGATGAGGGGGAAGAGGGATGAGATTTAGATGGGATCTGAGGAAGAAATTCTTGGCTGTGAGGGTGGTGAGCCCCTGGCCCAGGCTGCCCAGAGAAGCTGTGGCTGCCCCATCCCTGGAGGGGTTCAAGGCCAGGTTGGACAGGGCTTGGAGCAACCTGGGCTGGTGGGAGGTGTCCCTGCCCGGGGCAGGGGGGGGCGCTGGGTGGGCTTCAAGGTCCCTTCCAACCCAAACCAGTCTGTGACACTGCTTGCTTCACACACCGAGCAGCACTGATGCAGGCGTACACAGCCCGTGTGTCTCCAAGCCAAACGCATTAACATGGGCGAGTTTTGTGTGTGGATTTCTTAACTGCTTGTTTTGGGGTTGGGGAAGAGTGGTTGAGTGTCAGAAAAGATGAGAACAATCTGGGAGATTATCAAGACCTGACCTACCTGCATACGTTGCAGTTGCGCAGAACTACGGGAAAGTCTTTTGGGGGCGTATTCAGAATTGCACCCCGAATTCAGAAACTTGAATTTTAATTTTTGCCCTTTCTTGTGCAGAGAGCACCAGAAAATTTTTAACTTGTTTGGATTCTGATCTTCCCAGCCCAACTGGTATGTTTAAAACCAAATAACTAGAAATCCATCTTTAGTGGTGGTCGGTAATTTGTTTTTTTTTTATCCTGTGTAAGGGTTTGTTTTGTTTTTTTTTTTTACTGCTCCTCACAATAGTTATTGTGCCTGTTCTGCCATGACACCTGGTTTATGTCTTTTCCCTGTATTGCCCTAAGCCTTGTCTCCACTCTTCTATTTTTATAAATTACTGAAATGATAGTTTTTATATCCAGCGCTGCACTTTGGCAAGGTGGGCTGGAAGAGTTTCTGGGCGTGATGATATTTTGCTGTGGAGATGCAGTCTTCTAGGTTTTGATTAATGCTCAGGCCAGGTAAATTGGGGTTTTTTTGAAGAACAGATTTGTGCTGGCAGTGCTGAGCCGAGCAGCGCTGTTGCTATGCAGCAACCTCGACTTCAAGGGTTTTTTTCAGATTTTGTTTTGAGCAAACTCCCCCAAATCCAAAGATTTCTCTTTTGTTTGTTTTGCTTTACCGGGTCAATGTTTTAGTGCTGCAATCTATGCTATTGCAAGAAAATTTAAAATATTATGCTTCCTAGCCACTGCAAGGTATCCAGCAAAATAAAGTGTCTGCGTGGAGGGGAACTTTGAAAGGAAAAGGAAAAGCTGTTGTGTTATGCAAAAGAATTTTCTTGTTTCTTTTAACTGTGTCTCTTGAGATTATAATTTTTTGACTTCATGTTTATTGTTCAAGCTAGTGGAAGATATGATTCCTTCACTTCGGTTTGTCAAATAGGTAAATACCATTTTGGTTTTTTTTACATCAAAATGAGGATGCACAGTAAATGTAACGGTCCCCTGAGAGTAAAGTGGATGACTTGGAAATGCGTGCATTGTTTTCTTGCATTCATAATATTGCTATTAACATTATTTTTGAATTTCTGAATGCCGTTTTTTTATTTAATGGTAAGTTTTTTGTTGGAACAGATGGAGTTGTATAATGTAAAGGCAATCACTTCTTATACAAAAAACGATAAATGAAGAACAGGCAGAAACTTTAAGCATTTTATATATATAAGGAGTTTTAACACGTTCATTTATGTTACAATGCAGTTTCTTCTAGTGTATAATTGCAAACTTATCACAGGTTTTGTCAAAACTGAGCTCTTTTCTTCCCTTCCTTCTCTGACAGGTAGAGAAATATTGCCTTTTAGTTTTGATCCGTCCTTTTATAACCCATCAGATTACACTTTTGATTTGTGTTTTTAATGATATACAGCAGATTAAGTGAGAGGGTGGAGCTATAGATGTTGTGTGTCCAATCATACTATCACAAATTGGTATAAAAATTCGCAAGAATGTGAATTGATATTTACATTTAGTTGGAGAGTTGAGTGTCAGGGTTTAAATATGATGATGAAAGGGGATGGAAAGAGGCAGAAAGAAGGAAAAGAATTGGAAGAGTATTGAGACTGCAATTTTAGTTTTTACCTATTTAAATCTGCAGCCAGATTTTCCTGAAGGAAAGAGAGACCAGACAGCTCTGGCTGAGCCCGCACAGAAACCCTCCTCTTCCCCGGCCCCTTTCCCTGCTCACGGGCACATGTTCTCCAGCAATGTCACAATATTTATTGCCAGCATGGAGGGAGTTATTAGAGGTCATACTGGGACACATTTTCTTAAGCAGCTCCTTGAAGGAGAAGGACAAGTTGCCTAGCCTGGAGAGCACACAATCTGATTTTATTGGCCATGGGGTAAGATGGGAGGTGACAATCAGGTTTTGGGGACAGGGTGCAGCAAAGAGGGTTGGGTCTGATCTGAGCCACGAGCTTTCTCTCTGAAATCGGAAAGAAAAACATTTGCTTTACTCAAGCAATCAACAGGGCAAACGTAATTAACTCTACCTGAATATTAACGTTAGTGAAGCTTTATTCTATGTGTAGGAGGGAAGAGTATTTGTAGAGAATTTCCTGCTAAGGTTAGAACAAATGTGAGCGCTCTGTGTGTGTGTGTTTGTGCAATATTTAACTGCCTGCGGCACAATGAAAACCAAAACTCACAGCCTGAAGACTTTAATCTAAATGCCATTTATGCCAGTAGTGTAATCAGAAGCTAGTAAATATTTTCACAATAAAGGCCTGCACCAAGTAAGCCCAAGCAGACCTGAAGTTTTCTTATTAACTTTTGACTCGTCTTTGCAGAAATATTACTTGTGTACAGTTGACCTTGGTTTGCACTTGGTATCTGAAATTCAGAGTTCGTACTCGGCTCCAGCGCAGAGCAACGTGAAAAAGTGATGCAGATTTTGGTGGCATTACACAGA
Source organism: Dromas ardeola (assembly GCA_013398915.1). Lineage (NCBI taxonomy): Eukaryota > Metazoa > Chordata > Aves > Charadriiformes > Dromadidae > Dromas > Dromas ardeola. The sequence continues at coordinate 434,152 of VYZM01017511.1, forward strand.
CTGTCTTATTCAAAATGTGTGGAGCCTCCAGCTTCTGGAAGTCTAAATCAAAAGCAACATCCCAATGCCTTATTAATTAAACAATTTCAGCTCCCAAGTATTTTTATTGATCTTGTTTTGTTGAGGCTGAGAAGTCAGAATTGTAAGTTACACCTAATTTTCCCCATTTTCTTAAATAACTAAAAGGATCTTTTAGATATGGTTCTTAGCATCACATTTTTGGTCTCAGCTCGACCTCCTCAGGGTTCGGAGCCTTTGATGTCATTACATATTGTGCATTTCACAGAGCCTTTGTCTTGGAGGAAAATTCCTGCCTGACAGACACACACACACACACACTCTCACATACCTGCACTGTCAAAATATTATGTGCCATCTTAAATTATTTGGTAGCAGTGGGAAAAACACCTGCTTCGCGAGAACATTTCTTCCTTTCAATTATCCGCAAGAATTTCTTTTGAGATGTATTATTGAAAATGGTAATGACAACCTGATGAAAAAAATAGTTAGTTTTTGATTCTTCTTGTTCCACTACTTGACATTAGGGTACATTGTTCTGATTCCCATTTTGTCATGTGCAAATGGCTTTCACAAGGTGAAGTAAATATATCCTATTCTTTATCCATTACATCCGTGTAGCATATGATATGCGAAACTTTTTAGGCCTTACTGTGCAGTAAATGTTGCTTTTTAATTATAAATAGATATAAAATATGCAAAAAGATAAAGTTGACATGAGCAAAGAGAGAGCAGGAACATGAAATATGTGTCTTGAAACCACGGTGCTTTCAAGTGCAGTGGTAATTTTTGAAAATGAATTAGTATGGTAATATTCAGAGGTGCATTTTAAAAAGCTTGAAAACTTTGGCAGTTTAGATTGTTAGTCAGTACTGTTCTTAAAAGGTACTTTTCTGTATGGATAAGTAGTTAGTATGTAATATTTATATTTGTCGTATGTGTCTGTCTAATTAGAAACATAACTTTATGTACATAACTATCATGTGCAAAGCAGCTTATGATTCTTATTTGTAGGTTTTAGTAGCACTTCTTGCTTAAAAGGGTTTTTAAGATAAGAATACTGGTCCCTCTTACAATATTATGACCTGTGTAAACTGAAATACCTAAATAGGGGCACTCTACTCCTCTTCTGTCACATCTTTGCAAATATAACCCAAGGAGGGCAGGAGTGTGCCTTAGCTATGAGGCTTTTTTCTATTATCTGTGTTGAGGCATGTCAAACAGAGGTCTTCTGCCAAAGTAATGATCATTAGTTGGTAGGAAGGGTGGAACAGGGTGGAGATGCTCAGGACCAGACTTGGCTGTGGCAGAGGAGAAGCCACCCATCAAGATGAGCGTGACCAGCAGGACGAAGAGGAGGTGTCAGGGGTGGCGAGTGGAGCTTCCCAATGTGTTTTTGGTGACAGATGGCGTTATCTCAAGGGCGGTTGTGAACTGGGGAGGTCAATGGGAGAAAAACTGGCACTGAGCTCTGCCAGGCAAAATAATGTCAGAGAGGAATCAGACTTCTGGCTTCTACTGTCACCCTCAGCTCAGTTGTGTCAGGCCAGGGTTTGGTGGGGACAGCTGGACTGTGGAAAGCTTCAGATGTTTTAAGACATTTCCATTTACTTGTTTCTTTACCAGACACCTCACCAGACTGAATGACATTCAATTAACTCTGGAGTTTTCCTCGGCCAGAAAGAAAACATTTGCAAAGCAGAGCTTACATGAAAAAAGGGGATGGAAGAAGCTCCTGGATGCTAGCAGGAATGTAGATGTTTTTATGACATCTGGTGGTCATAAAATCACAACTACTTTAAGTGAAAATGACAGCTGAAAAACCTTCTGGAGAAAATTCTTCCTCTTAAGGCATAAATACGTACATATATATCTATATGCAACTTACATATATACATAATTATACACACGTATATGTATTTCTTGTATTGGACTTTTATGTTCCCTCCCATCTGTTGCTTTAGGTCTTTTGAATATTTATTATATGGAGTTAAAGATGATTGTATTATTCAGAAAAAAAACTATAAAATATTAAAGATGGGGAAAAAAGGAATCTTTATTTAGCCAGGAAATTTGGTTGAAGTTACTGCAAAATATGTTGGCATAATGATTACAGAATTTGGCCCATGTTCAACAAGACTTGAGATGACACCACATATTTTCACTTACTGCATTCACTGCATGCAGCCCAATGGCACCAGTTGTGCTGCTCCTGTGCCTTTGTACTCGTTATTCTAAGAGTTCTAAACCAGATGGGAATTTCACTGTACGCTGCAGGCACTGGGAGGGGGATATGGCAGGATTTATTTGTTTTATTACTGGCCCCAGGAAATACATACTTCCTACTGCACAATATGATGTCGTGTAACTGTGGCATTGGATATCAGGCAATTTACCGAGTTGGCTGTTGTGATTAAATAGATAGCTTGTAAGGCTTCATCCAGGCTTAAAATATATGGAAATACTACTGTAGACTTTTGTTGGCTTGGATTGGGCCCATTATATATCGTGCTTTTTACAAAATACCTGCTACAAATCTAAAGACTTTATAATGCCCATCCCAGTTATTTTAGACAGATGATATTGTTGGCTCTTGCCTGACCTAAATTATTATGATAGTAAGAAATGCAAAAAACCAAGTTAAATTACTCTTTAGCAGAAATTTCAGGCAATGGGCACTTTTCCATGAATATTTCATTCAAAGCTATAAATAATTCTGTTGGATTTTGAAGATCAGAAAGTGACTACTTGGATGATGTAGGGCATTTATGTAAGCCTTATCGCTTTGTGCATGCTGTAAGAGACATACTCATTCATGGAATTCAAGTCAAGTGTGGGTAAATTTGACTTTTTTCCTTAAATTTCTTTTAAATAGATACTTGTTTCGATTGCTTAAGACTGGAATAGACAAATATAGCAACGTCATTCACCTCCGCTGTTACCTGAGAGCTGCACACATTGAAATGTTTTTTGCAAAGCTTTTGCCTTTTAAGAATGTTTTATTCATTATTCTAATACTAGTGCTGAATATATTGTGCTCATAAAATACACGTTTGTTAGATTACTGAAGTGTAGGTCCCTACGAACCTTCATTCAAATATAACAATCAACTTGACTGGACTGAATTTGCCCCATTCTGAACTGATTTGGATGTGTTTTTTCTGTAAATTGTGGTGATGTCTTCATATTAACTGGGGGGAAAAAAGGCCTACAATTGTTTTTTCTTTGTGCCACAGTTCCTGCAACAATTTAGTCAGAATTTTCTTATCCGATAAAAAAGTAGATTTCTTTATTATGAAGAAAAGACTTGGAAAGGTGCTTAGTTTTACCACTAAAGACTGACAGAGACGACAACCCAAATACCTGAAATTTGTTGATTGAAGAAGGAAAGAACTCATGATTCTTGAGTTGCTGCTTACCAAAAGCATAACTGTTAGTTACAGCAGTTTCTGCATGCCCGGTTCTTCCCTGAATTCTTCTCCAAAAGCCACATTAACACCAGCTTCCCCTACATTCAGATACGTGCTAGTATTTGGGGCCAGTTGTCCTGTGAGGACCTTCAGGACGGGGCTTTCCCTCTGCTTCTTGTGTCTCTTCCTCCTCTTTCCAGTTTGAAGGATGGAGTTTTTGGCAAGCAAACAAAAGAAATCGTAAAAATACCAAAAGAGCTTGTTCCTTAAATCCCACAGAAAATAATTGCAAGCTGAACATCAAAGAGCACAAAAAAAATATTGCCATGTTAGTGTCTCCTCCACAATGGGAGTGTTTTTACTGCATGCAATATTCTTATCCATATCTTATGCAATATGCAAATACCGAAACTCCTGGACAACAAGCAGAGTAACTCTCTACCTGTCAAGCATCCCTTCCGACTCAAATACCCGAGAGGAAAGCAGAGCTCGAAGCATCCTCTGAGGTGCACACCAAGGCTCGCTGCTCAGTGGGGGCTGCTGGCCTGACTCCAGGCAGGTCCCACGCGAGCATCACCAATGCTGTCCCTGCAGAGGGACCAACAGCTGCCAGAGATCCAGGTCCCAGCTCATCCACAGCTTCGTGAGTCCTGGAGAAGTCAGCCTGTGGGCAGGAATAACAGTGTTTTTAAGGTAGCTCGTGGTCGCAGTCTCAAAGGGACAGAACACAAACCCACCTGGCTTTATGCAGAAGGGAAGGTCGCAGCGTGTCCCATGGAAGGGGTCATCCCCAGTGACAGCCTCGACTGTCATTAACGGAGCAGAGACCTCATGTCCCTCGGGTCAACAGAGGTCTTGCTCAACAGGTTCTGCTTTTAATCTTCATCAGCGTTGTACATTATTAAAGTCATCTCACTGAAAATACTAGCAATTGAATATTTACATACATACTTGAATTCTTCTGTTCTCTTCTGATATGTATTATTTGTCCCAATCATATCCTGCTTTTCTATGAAAAATTTTTAAGAAATTGTGGTGGTCATTCAGTTACTTTTTTTTTTTCCCCTCTCTGCTTGGATTTTTGCCTCTATTTTACCACAATAAAACTAGGATTCTTTATAACATTTCCAAGCTGTATTTCATTATCATTTTTCACAATTTATATGATCTCTTTTGTAATGCCAAACGCGCTACTAGTACATGATAAATCTGTACAGCAGCAAAGAACTTTTCTGTTTCCCTTCTGTTTACAGATAATCTTTTAGTATGACAGAAAATGTTACTTGCATACTGATTTGATAGATACCACCGAACAAGGACAGAGGAAAATGAGTTAACAGGCTGAGCAAATTTACCAGACCAGAGTCAAGAAGAAAATTTATAGGAAACAAAATTCAAATATGTGGGAAAGTACATAGGATAGCAATAAAATCTGCCATGAGATGTTTGGATGAAACACTGAGATCAGGAGGAAAGGACCCATCCACCCAGGTCAGAGTCCAGAGATGTTACCACCAGATTCTCCCGAAGTAACAAGAAGAAAGCAGGAAATCTGTTAGGCTGGAAACACTATCCCCTTTGATTAATTTTTTTTTTTTAATTTATTGCTCTTGCCATGCATGCCTCTCCTCCAACCCTTTTGCAGCCGAAATGTAATTACATTGCTTTGGAATTTGCCTAAATTTCATTCGTTCAGTGTTTTTTTGGTTTACGTTTGGTCAATATTTAGATATTTGCAAAGTGGGTTGCTTCAAAGATGAGCATCTGCCTCATCAAGCATTAAACAGCACGCAGGCTAACGAACTGCTGGTGCGTGGTAGAGCCTTCATCCACTGCCTGGCTGACAGGTCTGAATAAGGTTGGGACTAAACCACGGTGGGCGTCTCCTGGCCCTTATTTAGGAAGTACTGAGTGAGATAAATAAAACGGAGCTCAAAGGTCCTTCCCAAAGTTATAATATGAAACATGGACATTATATGCAGGCAAATAAATGGGATTAGCAACGGGTGACATTGCCTTCACCATAAAAATATCCTGTCTCAAATTATTTTAAGATACATTCAAAATAGAGTGCAATTAAAACATTTGTTTTAAACAATCCAGGGTAACGGTGCTGGGCTTCTCGCACAATCATCTTTATTGCTTTTTATAGTCCTTCTCCACCCTCGGCCATTCAGCCATTCCATTTCCCAAAACACCAGCGATAACCCTCTCCCCAGCCTTTGCCTGTATGGGTATTTGCTGTGATACCTTTTCCTTCCTCAAAATCACTGCAGTAAAACCCTTCATCACTTTCTCACTATTTTGGCATGAATGTAGTCTAAACTATATTTTTTAGACAGAATACTAGCTGTTAGCCATGGCTGCAGACACTCGTCCATCTCCCAGCACCCACATCACTCGCTGTGAGTTTTGCAGCCTGACAGGTTTTAATTTACCATAGTATTTAATATTCCAAACTTTCTGTTTTGTACCTTGACATTTAACTATTATTGACCCCTGGCAGCACAAGGCTTCGAATGGCAAGAGAAACTTAATGAAGCATTTTACATGTCCGTCATAAAATGTGGGAGCATGTTTGAGTGCTGCTGTTCTGAATCTGGACTTATTTTCATTTATATCTTTCATAGCCAAAGGTAACATTGCAATGGATTCTTTTCTTGCTTTTATAAATTGAATCTCCGGTTTTCTTCTAGGTTCCCTCAGGAAGCTGTGAGTGAAATTGTTTTCCTGTCCTGCAAAATACTTCAGAAACTTTCCATTCCTGAATTGAGGTGAGTATTTTTGTTTCTTTATAGTTGCTTTTCTGAAAGTAATATGTTCCATTTTCTGCTCATTTCAAAGCACTTTGATTCATATCAAGTTTGAATTTTAACTTTTTTCTTTACCTTTCAAAGTGAAAAGTATTTTTCAGGTTCATGTTCTGTCAGTTCGGGAAGTTTTTTATATCAGCCTTTTCACAAAAACAATATTAGTTTGGGCATATCGTATTTTTAAATGAAAATATTTGGTTGAAAAAGTCGCAGCCATTTCATGTACTTAACCTTTCCCTGATGTGTGAGGGCCATAGTGAATTCAGCTGTGGGGCTCTTCTCCTTCGAATCTCAAATCTTTCCAATTAATTTTGACTTCTAAATTTAGTTTCTAATTCTCTTTGCACCTTTATTTTTCCCTTTTGTCTGTTCCATGTTCTTCTGCCTTTCATTTCTCTGCTTTTTCTGGACTTGCCTCTTGTCCTGTGAAATCTGTTGGGGCAGACACAAGCTGGAAGCGCATCCCAGTGCCTTTCCCACTTCTGGGTTCCTCATAATGTAAGGCACTGTCGTCAGTAGTTCTGGCTTTTCAGCTTTATAACTGGAAATTATTTCTTTGGAGGTTTTAGTTGTGTTTAATTAAAAGGTGTGCATCTCTTACCTGTATATACTCAAGAATATCTTTTGACATAGGTAATTAAGGAGATTAATCTTTAACAGCTGCATAATAAATTCCCAGAGAGCATGTGACTAGGAAAGAGTTAACTGTAATTATTTCAGCACCCCAGACTTCTTGCCCTGCCTCCTGCAGAGACCTGCGTTACCTCCTGCACCACATGCTCAGCACTCCCAGGGCCCCAGTCACACAGGATTGCTGGGGAAACTGGAACTACGAAGGGTGGTGGGGCTGTAACTGAACACTCCCTCTGTCGCTGTGGCAGTGTTGCTCGCGACGATGCCGTGGTTTGTATTTTCTGGAAATGTTGCGTATTCACAATGTGAATTTGCCTCATTTTCTGTAGCCTGCCTCGGCGCTTAGCTCGATGGTCCCTGTTTTGCCTTTCTCTTCCTCTTCCCAGTACGCTATTTGCCATTTTACTGAATGTCATTTCTTATCCCATTTCATTCTTTCGACTTCAGACGATTGGGTTCTGCTCCTGCTTTTTCAGCTTGAGGCCACCCTGGGTTTTACAGGTGTAGTGAATAATGGATTGGCTTTATTTGATTTACTCTTGAGCAAAAGTCTGTTTTGGCTTTTTTTGTCTTTCTTCTGTTGTTTGGTTTTCTGAATCAGGTAATAAGATGTTTTAAAACATCCCTCCTAGTATTTTGCTGTGTATCAAAGTATGAAAATCTTGTCTACAGCTTTCCCTGGTCTTCTCACCATTCCTCAGTCTCCCGGGTTCTCACCCATTCCCCAAGATTTTAAAGAAAATTACCAATTGCTCGTAAATTCCCCAGGATGACTTTTACCATGCCCTGATGAGTTGAAAGCTCTTCATTTCCCAAAGTGTTCTTTGACCTGTATTTTCTTCCCTTGACCTTTCTCTGCTGATGCTAACGTGGTGGATACCTGGTCACAGCAAGTCGGGCACTGGCAGCTTCTTTACTCTTTGTGTTTTCTTTTCGTTATTTGCTCTCCTTTCTTGTTGAGCATCTAACTATTCCTCCACACATCTTCCGTGTGTAATGGGCTGGCAGAGCCTTTGCTCGCCTGACCTCCTTTGGCACTTCATCCCTTTTGGTTTTCCTCTCTATATACCAGAAAAAAACCCTATCAAGTTTCAGAAGCCTTTTTAATGACTTTTTTGGAGCAACTCCCTTAAAAAAGAAAAGCTAATCACTCCCAACTACCCATACACTGCACTTTAATAGCTGTCAGAGGAGTTCTTTTCCTGACCTGGAGGAACTGTTCTTTCTCTCCGTGTCAGTATTGTTTTCCATAAAATTGGCCTGTGCTGAAGAGAATCATACATGATACAGCTTGTGTGGGTCTTCAGTGACACAATATTTCAGTGCCGTTCTTTCTGGGAAACACACATTAGACTTTCTGAAAGTAAAGAGTAAAGAGCATTTTACCCTTCCTTCAAAAAAAAAAGAAAAGAAAAGAAAAGAGAAAGGAAGAAATTCTTCAAAATTTGGAGCACTGCCTCTGCCAAGTAATTCTTGTAATTTAAAAACAAACAAACAAAAGTGTATTTTTCAGGGTTGATGTTCTACACAAGAGAAAAAATTATCTGGGGTTAAAAGTAGTCTTAAATCATTGGAATTTCAGGAATCATCATCATTTTTCCTTCCAGTGAGGGACCATGTTGATACCTACCGCCTGGTTCTGATTGTGCTTGTTCGGAAGCGTCCTGAGGGTTCTCGGCTTCTGCTGAGGAAGATGGAGACCCATGTGCTCATCATTCAGCACTACCGAGCTCCATGTTTCATGTGCCTTGTCATATTTCAGGTATATAGTATGTATTATATGCAACCACTAAACTCTGCACTACTAAATCTTTGGGATTTTAAAGCTACAAATTGCCATAGACTTTTGAGCTGGATGTACAGAGATGGTAAAGCAGCAAGGCCAGCTAAACTGCCTGTGGATTTTGTCGGTTTATTATATTTTAACACAAGAACTCAATGCCACAAAGCACAAACATTCCTCAAACCCAAAACTTTTTAAATATTCAGAAATATGCTAATCTAGATGTTTACAGGCTGCTGCTTTGATTGTTTTCCATTTCTTTCTAACACACGGAGCTCCATTAAGAGGTTGACAAACTCTTTAAACAGCTCAAAGAAATTACCAGTTTTCCCTGCTCTCAATCATCTGTTAATTCTTTTCCTTTTGAAAAGTGCAAAATTTTCTCCTCTACCTGTCAGGCTCTGTGTAATTAATGCTGTCTTCCTGATCTCCAAGCTCCCACATCCACTCCTTCCCATCTCTCCATGACACCATTTCCTTTGCAAGTTTGAAGAAACCGATTATTCCGCTAAAAAGGCAAAAAAGTTCAAACTATTTTTCATGTGACAGCAGAAACATCAGCTGCAGTTTTGCTTGAAAACCAGTGCATAATTTTCTGAGAATGGATTTAAACTTGCCAACTCCATATCTCCCTGGGAGCTAGACCCTGCTCCAGCTCCTTTGGCATCCACGGAGGAAAACGTGGCACCAGCCCGGGAGGTGGGGGTGGTGCCACCTCCCCGCTGCTCTCCTGGGGGATGCAGCTCACATTCCTCTCTACCCGTGAAATCCTGGAAAAGGAGAGTGGAGGAGAAAAACATTTCTGGTCTTGCTGATGTGGAATGGGAGGGTGCCGGGGAGTGTAAGGGACACTTCACGGTTGATTTTTGAGTTTGATGGTTGTGACCTCCCTACTGCCATGTAGCCAGCAACGGACCTGTCACCTTTTCCCAGAAAATTTAAGGAACTCCGTAACCGGTATCTTCATGCACTCAGACACATATCCAACACAAAAACCTGCCTTAAATCAGAAATGAAGCAAGCTTGATATTCAAAATCTAAAACGAAGGGGCACATCTACATTATAAGAGAAGTCTTTCAGCTGTCACTCAAACAAAATTTCTTGCAGGATTTGGTGAGAACATTTGCATGAACGTTTACAGAACCAGATTTCAGCCAGCATCTAATTCAGTTTCCCTACAAATTATCGTAAGGCTTTTTTTCTTTTTTTTTCCCTTCAGAGACAAACCAAAATGTTAAAAAGGCTAATTTGTAGGGAGGTAATACAACATTCCTTACACTTAAATACCATGTGTGTACAGAATAATTAACTGTGATTCTTCTTTTAATAACAGGGTGAGTGCCCTTTGAGAAAAGGTAGTGCCTGTGGTGGTCAAAGCACACCAATCTGTCAGCTAAAAAACATGTCTATTGGCTAAAAGTTACTGTCTGTCTGATGGGAGTTACTGGTTCAATTGGTTTGGATATTTCAGAAGTGAGTTCTCTTTCCTGGGGTTTAAATATGGCTGAGCTGTACCCTAACTTTTAAGCACAGGTGAATATAACATGGTATTGAAAATACAACAGCCTATTGAGAGGGGAGTTAGTTTGCTGTGTTCTTCAGGTTTTTACACTTCTTGCAGGTTTATAAATGTAAACCAAACATCCACTGTTTCAGATTTTGCGGCCAGTTGCCATGGTTGTGCCTCTTTTGCATTTTTGCTGTGGGATTGTGCCAGGGGAAGCTGCCACTGTTGATGGAAGGGGATTAACCGCAACTTCTGGGGCTGCACCCTCCCACGGCCCCAGCAGCGTCTCCCTTCCACGAGCTGCTCCTGTTGACCTTCCCGGCACAGCTTTCTCTTATTATGCAGCAAGAGGATTTCCAAATTAGCTTTTGCATTTTTTTTATAGTCATAGCCTGTCTCTGTTGTGTAGGATTTCACTTGGCTATAAAATAACGTGAGTTGATGTCAAAATCTCCTATAGGCTTGAGCTGCATGGTACCATAAAAACAGGTGTGGGGACTCGTTCAAATGCTCATCTTCGAATCCACAAATAGCGGTGCCTCGAGCCTCAGTACAGAAACTGGGGAAAATGTAAATCCCTGCCTCAGATGTCCCTATTAAACATATTGCTTCTCTCCCACCAAGCCAGTGCATCAGCTAAGGAAACACTTTATCAGGGAGCAGGAGGCATCAACGTACCGCAGATTAATGTGGGAAGAGCATTGCCAATGTATATTGCGATTTGGAATAAAACTTGCAGAAGCTGAGCGATGAGGGGTACTGGCAATTCTCCTTTTAAAATATTTATATTAAATTGCTATAGTCCAAGGGGGCAGAGAGATGAAGTTTGGAGTTGGTTTCTGCTTTACGCAGCTGAAAGATTTTTTTGTTTGTTTGTTTTAAGAAATCCATAAAAAATGAATAATTATTTTTTATTTTTAATATGGATGTTAAAGATTCAGAGCAGAGAGCCTGTTTCTTTATGAATATCACAGTAAGGAGCTACTTTGACACTCTATCTTATACAAAACCCGAAGGCCACTCATTCATTCATCTACAGCACCGACGCTGAAGGCAGGGGGTGCCTGCAGCCATTTATAGCTGTTGCTCTCCAGTGGGACGGAAAAGGAAAATCTGTTGGCAAGAGCAGGCTTTTCCTTATGTTTTCTGGTTTTCCAATATGTTCTCTGAGTACTTCCAAGTAAAACACTTCCAGACATGTCTGCCAGCAAGCAGCAGTAATGAAGTACGATTTCTTCTCTACATGATGATCTTACATTGTGGTGGGGGAAGAGGCAACCCCAAACCCAAACTTAGAATTGGTAACTCGAGCACTAGATTTTCATTGTCGGTGAAGAAGTATGGCTATTAAAGGCTAGTTGCGTAACTTGCATCACTCCCATGTACAATTTGACTGACTTGGCTGTAGGCTTCTGGCCGGATCCCTGTGTTTGGGGATACCAGACCCTACCTGCTGCGCCTGCTGTAAGCGCCCAGTGCCCTCAGTGCCGGGGCCATCCCTCCTCTCCCGCGGCTGGAGGAAGGGGGTGATTGCGGGTTAGCAGGGCACAGCCATCTGGCCAAGCTGTGTGGTTTTTCACAGCCTTAGGGGAGGCCAAAGACTTGATGGATGTTTTGCAGTGCATAAGGAAAAAGAAAGCAGTTTGTTCCATATTTGCAGACAACTAAAACTCATTTTAAAGTCCCTCCGTAGTCTAAGCTGTATTAATTACTCCTCAGCTAACCCTATGCAATCTGTGGGCCCTTAAAAAAAAAATCAAAACCCCCATGCTTTAAACAGATAGAACTTGATTTCACAATGATCATTCCTCAAATTAGTCTCTCCTGCCTACAAACCGAAAATAATCAGGAAGTTCCTACAGGCAGAGAACTGCCAGCTTGCCAGGTGGGTTTGTTGGGTGAATGGCCAGTGGTTTGCTTGTCCTAAACAGATTGAGAACACTTTCCTGCATTGGTTCCTTGAGTTGGACTATTAAGAAACATAATTCTAGCTGAGGAGGTCTGCGAGTTACTCAGGTGCCAGCAGCCTCTGCTTAGCAAGTCCTGCTCTTAGACCTCTGCCCTGAATGAATTGCTATGGAACCATATTTTGTAAAAATGGGTTACTGATTCCCTTGCTGGAGAAGAGGAGAGGAAGCGAACCTGCCAGATATTTTTTTTTATTGTTTTCTATTGGTTCTGCTTTCCTGGAGAGCATTATTAATAATCCTTTCTCAGGATGCCAGGGATCTGTCATTCTAAATGCCGCATCACTAAGTGGGCAGTATCTGCAGAGGTGCACAGACACTAAAACTGCTTCAATGAAAGAAAGCTACACAGCAAAATTTTGGAAGGGCACTGGGGAATTTTATTTTCTGAGTGGATAAAAGGACAAAGGCCTTGAACAATAAATACTGGCTACTAGTTCTCATAGGACAGGACGTACTCCTTAAGTACTTTTGCTTCCTATTGCACCCACTGAATCACACTGGTAACCCATCACCTTGAGGTTTTGTTCAGTCCGAATTTAATGACAACTATAAATAATAAAAGGGGAAACAAACAGATTGGGGCTTGATGAGGAGGGAAAATGTAATTATATGGACAGCTTTGATTGATAAATGCAACATCAAGGTAGTTCTGCTACTCATTAATACAACATTTAATATCATCTGTTAAGCTATAAACTAATTATTGAGCTGCCTTTGTCAGTGCATCCCATTATTTTCTTTTGTTCTGCACTAGTTGTGTTTGAATTTAACATACATATATAGGTACAGATTACCTATTTTTTTCAGATTCTTATCCTATTGAAAAGCAAAAGAGAACAAAGATATATGCAAGCAAAAAGAGTAAGACTTTAGTAAGAGTAGAGCAAGCCATTCTGTTCTCAAAAAGCCTGGTAGCTGATTAGTATTGATTAGGTCAAGGTGACCTATTCTAACACAATACAGTTCTTCCCATCTCAAATTCAAAATAGCTGTAGTAAATAAGATTAATAGAACCAATTTGCCACTCCCAAGTAACATTGTAATACAGCTTCATATGACTGGGTTCACATTGGAAAATAAATAAATGGCCAGTAAAGCACCAGGGAAGTAGTTATGAATTTCCAGAGCAGTTCACAGTCCTTTATTAATGTGAAGCGTATGAGCCAGATTATCAACTGATACGAAGTGACATGGTTCTACAATATTTAAAGAGCTGTCACAGGCTTTTTTCCCCCGAAGTTCAGTGTGTTCCGAAGTGCTCTTTTACTTCTGTTTTCTGCATTTCTGGTTCAGTTTGCCTTTGCTCATCTACTGCACAATGGTTAGCTCGGGTGGGTCACCTAAACATACTTAAAGATACCAGATATAAAATGAAAATCTTTCTGCTAATTCTGTGGAGAGAAGACACGATAGGAGGCTGATGGTATGTTGTGATGCATTTCCAGCTTCTAATAGATAAACATAACAAGATAGATTTTCATTCTGGTTAATCTGAATAAAAGACATCCCTTATGGTGCTCTTATGCTTTAGTTGTTGACATAGCCCCATTTGGCAAAAAATGGCACTCTCTGTCTTCTCAGAAGCAGCCTATCTTTTAATCTCAGGAAACTTGCTCTCATTTTCCCTCTGGTTTACACCTATTTCCTTCATTCTACCAGATTTCAACACCTCTCTGGAAGTTTATTACATCTAGAATGATGTACACAGCTCGCCAAGCAACAAATTACATTCTCTAGGAAAGAAAGAGGCTACTTATGTCTAATTAACTTCACTACAGCATGTTTGACATTATGGAAAGGTAACCTGCTGAGTCCAGGGCAGAACTGTGCCAGATTGAAACTCTCCCAAATGACTACTATTGATGAATAAACAAAGAGGGTCGGGCGAGGTGATGGTAAACAGTATATCTTAATGCATGCTCTGCTTGTATAAACACTCTATTAGCTGTTCAATGCTCATTCGGCTTATCTGCAGACCATTAAAATTACCCTGATATCTAAAACTACAGAGGCTTAGAAAAATGCATATTCATTCCACCCCCC
>VYZM01017511.1:448392-522073 GCA_013398915.1 Dromas ardeola
TAGGGGACAGCCTCAAGACACTGAGAAATTGTGTCTGAGCAGCTCTCCCTTTCCTGGGGGAAGAAGTCAGGGGGGCTGTCGGTGGGAAGATCAGCCTCATCAGCCACGATGCGATTTGCTCTCAGTCATTTCCCTCTGCCTTATGTGGTGCAATTGGAAGCGCAGGGGTAGGTTCTTTTCTATATTTGTACGTGCCTAACACAAGGGGGTTAACCTGAGTAAGGTAACATCAATAATAAATAACTCGGGAAGTTGCTGCACCGACTACCATGCTCATTCAAGCGAGACTTTTAGGCTCAGTTTTGAAGCTCCTGAGGTGGGGAAAGGACCCCCCTTGTCGTGCCAAAGCCTCTCACGCTGCGATTGCCTCTGATTTACGTCTGCTCCAGAAGCAGCCCTGGAAAGAGGCAGCCAAATTACACTAGCTCTAACGCTTTTGACAATGTTTGTGCTTCGCCTGAAAATCACAACTTTCCTTTTCCTTTTAGGTGTTTCACTTTGCCTTTTCATATCAGTTTTGAAGAGATGTAGCCTCCAAGCAAGTGATGTACACACACCCCGGTACAAACGAGAGTTACTTTCATGGGCAGTCACACGTCAGGTATTTTTCTGAACAGATCCTGCTGTTGGGTCTTTTGTTCCCCAGCATGTTAATGTTTTATCTGTTTGTTTGGGAAATGTGTCAGACAGTAAAATGAAACATCTCGGGAAACTGAGACACAGAAATTTAAATAAATGCAGGTTATCTAGAAGATATGATTTCATATTCACTTCAGGCATATCAAGATGTTCCAGAGCTGAAAAGAGTAAAAAAAATGACATGAATGTTAGGAGCATTGCTAAATTAATTGTGTACAGAATTGAATGAAGTTCTTAAGTAGACTTCATACTGTAACTCACGTCCTACAAGCTCAAGAAGAGATAACATTCTGTCATGAGAACTGCGGTTTGAGCCTGGAACGGCAATGAATTCTCCTGTAATAGCAAGTTTGTTAAGGTATGGCATATCCCCTTTGCAGACATAATGTTATGTTAGATTTTGCCCCCGAGTAGCTGTAAGCGAAGGTTGATGCTGAACATCTCACGATGAAAAGGTGGCTGAGGACTAAATAGCTGCGCTGTGATTTAGGGCACTGCGATGGTGCTCACAGCGTACAGGGTATAAATGAAGTTAAAGTGCTTTGGGCACAGTAATTACCTCTTTTGTCTTTGGAGTGCCAGTACAATAGAGAAGGTTTTATATTGCTGGAGTTAATAAATCATTCACTAGGAGTACAGCATAGTGGTCCTTGCACAACATAATTAACAAGCTAAACTGTGACTACAGCATGCCCAGCTGTAGACGAAGATGATTAATTAAAATGGGGATGCTTCCAATGACTCAAAACTGTTTGAGGTTACAAATTCAAGCTTTTACATACTGGAATGTTAATTTGGACTTTATAAACTGAAAACTGTTGTGAGGATCATAAAGTCCTGTAACCCGAGCCGGTAATGAGATCTCTGCCTGAACTTCTCCCAAATGTTACATTTCTTAGCATAATGCCAAATCCAGATTCAGCTTGTCTGGAGAGAAAAATGCCCCTGCAAAAAACATCGATGGAGCTTCATATGGAGGTCTTGATGTCATTTAGGTCAGTCTTTGCTTATGCAAAGTAAATCTGTTTGCGCGTTAGGTCCCATAGCTGCATTTCGTTTGCATAAAAGTCCATGTGAAAAAATCCATGTGTGTATTTATGATGGGGACAAACAAGACCCAATGGATTTTGGAGCTTTACATTTAGATGTCATCTTTCTTTCATTCTATGAGTCTATGATCCTATTTTTCCATAGGCTCTGCACTGAACTTGGTGGGGTTGCTTGGACACAGACCTTTGAGAGTGTTTTGATTCCTATCGATTGCAGATTTAAAAAGTAAGTGCTCAAGCAACTTCCAAGGACTTGAGCCTTTGATCCTCCTCGTACGATGCAGCGTGTGCATCGGATCACAGGGGCCAAGTAAAACTGTCTTTGAAGTGTTTTCTGTGCTCCCTGCGGAGCAGAGCTCCGTGCTGTGTTGCAGCACGTTGGGAACGTGCACCTGTTGGGTGCATCATCTCAGCTCATCTGGGGCGACTACAGCTCTTTTTCAGCTTTTAACCTAATTTAGATTTTATTTTTAAATTCTCATCAGTACATGGGTGTAATAGAAAGGGAAGTGAATATAAATGCATTTTAAAAATTAATGAATTCTATAATCCTAATGTAGTGGGATGGATACACGTCTGTTACTGAAACATGTGTGGGTTCATTGCCTTGGCTGCAGAAATGCCTCCCCTGTGTAACCCCCGGGAATTGTTAAGGACCCTGGCATGCCTGGGGGGTCAGCCCTCCTGTACGACGCCAGGGCCACCCACTGGTCTCCCCACCAGAATATTTTCAGTACTAAAAAAATTTTGATTTTTCCATAGTTAAATATTGCAGAATTATCAAGGATTTGCAGCAGCATTGTAGGGTAAATAATAGAATCACAGAATGGTTTGGATTGGAAGGGCCCTTGAAGACCACCCAGTGCCACCCCCTGCCCTGGGCAGGGACCCCTCCCACCAGCCCAGGTTGCTCCAAGCCCCGTCCAACCTGGCCTTGAACCCCTCCAGGGATGGGGCAGCCACAGCTTCTCTGGGCAACCTGGGCCAGGGGCTCACCGCCCTCACAGCCAAGAATTTCTTCCTGATATCTCATCTGAATCTCCCCTCTTTCAGTGTAAAACCCTTCCCCCTCGTCCTATTGCTCCACTCTCTCATAAAGCATCCTTCCCCAGTCTCTCTTTTTAATTTATAACGCTTCAGTTCAAAATATTTAAAACCTGAGAGCGGAGAAGAGAAGGTTTGCACTTCAGCATCAGACGCTGCAGCGTGCGCCGGCTGAGCTGCTCAGCTCTCATTACTGGCCAGGCCTTGGCTCCTCGTTAGTGAGAACAGCCCCAATTAAGGATTGCAGCCTAACGATTTTAGTTAAAACTGAATTAAAAAAAATCCATTCCTTTGAAGGTTCTGAGTAGCAAACGGGAAGGATAGGTTTTGCTTGTCTTTAATTGTTAATAAAGGGTTGTATTAAGACAAGTCAAGCTGCTTGTACCATAGGAAATTATAGTCTTCAGTCAGCAGCTCTCACACTTTTAGATAAATATTTAAAATGCTAATTGTGACCATTACATGGCTTTAATTTACAAAATGTAGGGTATTTCTTTGAAAGATACTTTTAATTTATTACAGGCATCTGGAAAACTCAGATTAATAAGAAAAATATACTATTGCTCTGCCTTTGTAGTAGATAGTGAAATGCAATCTTAAAGACAGGAGAAAAAAAAAACGCTTTCTCCCTTCCTCAGAAATCTTCCAAAAGAGGGCTCTCGGTGCTGTGAACCCACTACATCCCGTCAGCTCTTTGAGCCCCCACTCTTGGGGGGCTCCGTTTTAGCTGGAAGACAAGGAGATAGATTGTCTTTTCAGAATTCATGGGAAAATGATTGCAATGTATGTCTGAACCCATAACCAGGTACTTAATTTTGCACAGATTAAGCTGGCAAAATAAAAAACGCCGGTCCAAATTCCACTCTGCTCCAACATCGCTGGAGATGAATTTACTGCTGTAAATTCTTAAGCATATTATTGGGATAAATTTACTATCTTTCCACTCACTTCATTATGCAAATATATATACACACACATACTATATTATGAATCACATTAATTTAAAAATGCGAGCTGTATTGCTTGCCCAATCAAATAATGTTATTACCGGCAAGGAGGAAATAATGAGCTAGAGATAATGAAAGGACCAAGTCAGATGATGAACACAAGGTTCCTATCAGAGGGAAGAGTGTGTGCCTGTTCACATTCTTCTAGTTAACAGCTCTGGATTACACTGAATGGGTTTGAATTACCTGTTGCATACAAAGTCTATGCCTTTATTTCTTCATCCTCAACTCCTGAAGTGATTCATGGCAAACACCAGTTGGACACAAAGAAAGTCTCCACCATGAACTACAGATGTACTGAAGTCTCCATCTGGGTTTCCATTATTTTGGCTGGCACTGAGGGTGCACAGACGGTGCAAGGGACTTTATTGCCGGTGGTGCTCGGCAGGTACCAGCGGCCGAGGCTCCTCCAGCGATGGATGGGGCTCTGCACAGCCCACCGTGCTGGCAACATCGGAAAAGACAGGAGGTTTGTTATCATTATTTTCTTATTTATCTAAAATAAGCTTTCCAGGAGACACAATATCTAATATCACGCTATTTAAAATATAAAGCTATCCATGAATTCGTCTGTGAGAATTTACGAGGAGAAGTCCTGGGGATAATGACATTGTGTCTTCTAATTTCCTTTGAAATAAATCTTATTTATATCAAATTAAAGAAGAAAAGATGAAAAGCTTAATCTCTGTAGTAATATTCAGACTCACTAGTTATAAAAATTATGCTCTCACTTGACAACGAGTGTTTTCCATGGAAGGAGCACAGGCGTCGCTCTCTGCGAGAGCCGTGGTCGTGTCACAGCCTCCGGTCTCGAGGCTATTGATAGCACAAGTCACAATACAGTCCCTGCTCATAAACAAACACGTCCCTAACAAAGTCTGAGTCCTGAACAGGGAGTCTGGGAAACGTCTTCAAAAAGATGGCACAAATACCCGTTCTATTTTACAGACAATTTGTATTTAAATGCGTGTTTATTAGAAAGAGCAAAAATGGGTTTTACACATTAATTTTATCCAGAGTTCTCGCCTATGGGTGACTGATTTATTTTTAATAAAAATTGTTCTCTCGCATTTTCCTACATTCTCCCTCAGTGTCCCTGCTTTCACTGCTGTAATTATTCAGATTACTGATTCTGCACATCAGGTGTGTTAATACGGGGGAGGAGAGGGGATGAACAGTTCAATTAATTAAGCCAGGTTGTAGCAGATCATCATCATTTTTCAAGGTGTCAATTGTGGAGATCTCTGGGAATGATGCAGATTAGCCAGGACCACCTGGGAATTCAGTCTCATTTACCATCGCAGCATTTCAGAGTGCTTGGAAATACGACTTGTCAAAGTTTAATGTTAAACTCACAATAGCTATAAAGCATGTTTGCAGGAGTGTCCTAACACACCATTAATTTCCATCCCTGTAACAGCCAAAATAACCCAGTGAACCCAAGACATTTTCTGATGTGCAGAGATGGGTTTTGTTGGTGGGCTTTGATTAGGTCGAAGCAAAGTAGAAATTTTAACAGTAGTTAAACCATGGAATGCTGCCATTGAAGCGGTAAAGGGGGGGAAGCCAGTAAAGTAAATATGGCATGTGAAGCACAGAAAGATAAACATGAATTCTGTGTTTTTTCCTTACATGTCTAGCTAAGAAAACTGTCTGAGTTTACACCCAGCTTGATTCAATATGAAGCCATACAAATTTCTAGTTTGCATCTGTTTACTTTATCTAGCCTGAAACTGGATGGTCTTGAGGCCAGTCAACAAATTTGCTTGCTTTTAAGAAGCGGTGGTACAGCAGTTTCAATGCACGTGATTATAGAATTGAAAAGCTTTTTGCTTGTGACTTGTGCTGAGCGTTCACAGCTCGGAGTGCCACACGGGAGCACACAGAGCCCAGGGACACGCGTGTTGCCTCCGGTGTGTTCACAGCGCTGGCTTTGGGCAACTTCTCTGGCTTTCTTGTTTTAAGGGCTGGAAAGAGCCAGCAATATTTCATCCCAGAGACATAGTTCCATATCTATAGTCCGCGAGCATGGCTCCCTTTATGAAATTATTCCATACAGATGCATATTCTTGAATATTTATTCATATTTTTGAATGCCAGGAATATATGTAACCCACCTGCTGTGACCCCAGTTCTTTGTATGTTATGAGCCATGCCCTTGCTCTGTAAGGCTGTACATCTCCAGGACAATATGCTTACTGGTTTTATTGCTTTATTGCTAGTTATTTTGCAGCTGTTTGCCTGTTTGGGCAGCAAATGCGAGTGCTGGGGGCTGTGAAAGGGGGGGCTGGGGGCTCTGCTCACCTGGGAGGAGGGTGGGGGCTGCCCTGGGATGTCTGGCTGGAGCCTGGGGTCGCTGTGCAGCGAGGAGGGCTCTGGCCAACTCCCCGAGGGCAGGAAAAGAGACTTCTCTGGGGCTCCACAGGCTGCTGGAAGTAGCTGGAAATGCAAGTGGAATGAAGACTTGGAAAAAGGTAGATTTATTTCTATATTTTTTAAATATTTTCCCACAGTAGATCTGCATTTTCTATCTTTAGAGATTTGTGTTGTTCTGTTTTTCTGTCCTAACACAAGAGATGGGAAGTTCTTTGATGTCCTTATAGAAAGTTTTCGCTGTGTGCTCCGGCTGTCTCTGAATCCCTGCACAGTGACTTTTTTTTTAATTAATGCAGCATAGAAAGATTGGCTTCCACCTCCTGAGGAGTGGAACCCACTGTTGAGCTGGTATAGCAGGCGATAAAAGCAAACTGCGAAACAGCAACTCAGGGGTAGGACTTTTTAACTGTCTTCTGTCCGTGCCTTTATCTGCTCTATCTTCTGACCTTGGTTAGTGAGCTGCAAACTTCTCAGCTTGATTTCACCCGGCTCGGCAGGAGCAGCCCCCTTGTTCTGTAGCTGAGCTCCTGGCGCGTGTTTCCAGGCTTGGGGTCTGCAGCCAGAAAAGCTGCAGGTGCTTCTGGATGGGCATGTGGTGGTTTGCAGTGGGACAGGAGCACGGTCTGCTTGCTTTGAGAAAGCAGCCTTCTTTGGGTGATTATGTGTCTGGTTTAGAATGCCGTATTTGGTATGATTAAGGGCAATAGTCGGTGAGAACCTTTATCTATCAGACCTGAAATGGCTCCTGGGACAACAAGTTTTCTCCAAAGGAACAATATAGGCAATATTTACTGGTTTAACATCAAGAAACTCTGGTGTCGTGCTCAGCACATAACTCTAGAATTATTATTTTTTTTCCCTTTGCTATATGGTTATGGCATGAGTATTTCCTAGTCCTCTTGTAAATATGAAAGTACCTTGTTGGGTTTTTATAAAAATGTTTTTGTGAATTCATATTTCTTGTACAATAATGACTTGAATCTGAAAAATCTGTGGAAGAAATGGGATTCCAGAACTGAATGCTTTTACCACTAGTTATTCATCAGTGAGTACAGTAATTAACTGTGTGATCAGTATGGGATTCTTGCCTCTCTTCAGACACAAAAGGCTTCTGCTGAAATTAGTGGAAGCACAGTTAATTATGTCAATATATTTGCAGATGACTGGTCTCAAGTTTCTCTTTCCTGAAGTTTGGCTTTAGTGAAGTCCAAAAGGGACAATAAATTTTGCAGCAGAAGGGTTTGTCTCCATGCAGAGCTTGCTCTCATCTCTACTTAGAGGTGCTCAACATTAAATCCTGGGACACCTCCCTCAGAAAGTTTGGGTTTGGTCCCATTTATTCAATATCCTTAGGAGATCAACTGCTACTGGCAGGCAAGCGCTGGGGTGTGGGACCTGAATGTCAGCCCAGTGCAACCAGCGCTGTGGGACCCATTGGGTGTATCAGATTGAACACAAGAAATCATGTTCCACAGTTCCTCAAAATTCACTTTGACATACAATTAAGTCAGCTGAGTTGGAAGTAGCTGCTTTTCAGAAGGTATTTTGTAATGTGACTCCTAACATTTGACATTCCAAATACCTGAAAACTAGAAACCGTCATTGAGTCGCGTGCAGAAGCTGGTGTTTCCAGCTTTGCCATTGTGAAATATTCAGTTATATACCTCTTTGGATCATGTTTACCTGATACGTGGAAACAAGATGTCCTTGCCTTTTTAAGGACTATGGTATTTCTCAGATATTGCACACTTTATCAAAGCCTATTTAATTAGTAGGTCACTTTCTGCTTTCG
This sequence comes from Dromas ardeola, assembly GCA_013398915.1. Lineage (NCBI taxonomy): Eukaryota > Metazoa > Chordata > Aves > Charadriiformes > Dromadidae > Dromas > Dromas ardeola. The sequence continues at coordinate 456,300 of VYZM01017511.1, forward strand.
TCATTTCACCTGCCTGGGCTGTGATGTGTCTGCATCAAACTCTATGAGCAAGCAAGTACTTTAAGGGGACAAGTGAAAAGTCTGCAATTCTGGTGATGCAGCACCCAGTTTGTAGATGCTGTGCATATGAAGGCAGCAAAACTGCAGGACTGAAGCAATCGTCAGTGGTGGTGGCCAAGGGGCTGTGTGTGCTCTTGGGTGATCAAGTGGTTTCCACAGGCATTGGCACCACACCTTCTTTCATAAAGTGCTGGAGCTTCATTGCAAAACGGGTTCAGTTCCATCCTCCTCTGGAGAGCTGGAAGGTTATTCCAGAGCTTAATTTTTCTCATCTTTAGAAACCTTGATTTTTCAACCTTGTTTTTCAGCCTGCTCACTTTTTCTTTTTCCTAACTTTGTCTTACAGCACAACTGTTTCTTCTCTTGTCCTTATTTATTTACTGGCACAAAATCTAGCTAATTTTCTAGGCTAAATAAGCAATTTTGTTTTGATCTCATTCTCTGTTCCCACTTGATCATCCACAGAGTTCCTTGCAATACTTGTATGCACTGTAATTCATCTTTCTTGAGCAAAAATGTGCAAAATTATACATGATATTGAAAATTGAGTTCTTTGTGTTTCTGTCTCTTGGAAAAATGATGCATAATAGCATTTAATGTCTTAAATTACAAATTCCTGTTCTATGTAAAGCATACTTGGTTTTCTCTTTTTTTACTTCTCACTGATGCATTCCTGATATTCAACAGAAATTCTTGTTGTTTCTTCCAAAGAGCATCATCTTGCACTTCACTATAGGCATGTTTCTAGGCCTTCACACATAGTGGTAAAATTGAGTCGTTCTGTGACTCGGCATCACGTAGTTCCTTCCAGTGACACCTGATGCTCCCCAGTGAATGAACCCTCCTGACTTCTGTTAGCTCATTTATTTAGCATATTCAGGCTGGTACCAAATAAAGATCAATAAGGACTTAAAATCAATCTGTTATCAGGCTGATATTTCAAGAATTCAGTTAATACGCCACAAGCTGCACAAAGGTTATCTTATTCTTTTCCTTTCCTAAGCTACCTTACCTACCTAATGCTCTCTTTCTAATCTTTGTATCTTCTTGAATCCACAGTTTCCATATTGAATGTTCTACTGACGCACAGTTATAATAGAAATATATGTGGAAAACTTCTATTTGTTTGTTTAATATGGTACAAAACATATCGCTTGCTATTCTTCAGAGAAATGCTTGCTCCAGTCTTGATCACAAGAAGGCCCCTGGATAGCAGTGTCCCTGCACAAATGCAGCTGAGGCAAGTTAAAACCGTCAGATAAAGAAGGTTGAATTGCTTTGGTTTGAATGTTACAGAAAAACATGATAGAGGATAATATTCAAATTAGCTTTGAGGAAAACAGATTTTCCACTGATTCCCGCTACTAGCCTGTTGGTTACAGGGCTTGTGCTGCGGGGGGGAAAGATTTGTTGCATCTGGTGTGATCCTCTTCAGTAAAATATATAAGGGAGTCTGCAACAGCCCAGTTGCTTATAGGACAGGGTCTGGTAAATATTCTAATGTGAGCCTGATGATGAGTAGTTATGATTCAGACTATTGAGAGTTACAAGAAAAAGAAGTATAAATTTTTTTCTTTTCCAATTTCCTAATTTTCCAGAAGACCGATGTGCTGGATTTGGGCAGACTCTTGCGAACAAGTAAATAAGGGATATTTCACAAACTCATAACAGCCTTTGAGTAGCTCTTACATCTGAGCGGCACAGCTTCGCCCCTGGCTTTATTTGTAGCACAGACCGATGCTGCCGATATGGCTCACTGACTTTACATTAGACCTGCTGACTCTGAGGATCTGTTTGAGCAAATTTCTTCTAATATTTGTCAAACTGAAAAAAAAAAAAATTAAAATGCTGCTCCAACAAACTTCTTGTCCTGTTGGCAAACCCCAGCTGACAAGCTGTGCAGGGCTCGGAAGTTTCTTGCCCTTTTGCGGGCGAGCTGCTGGATGCTCTGCCGGTTCCTCCAGCTGAGCAGCAGCCCCAGGGGCTGTCCACGCTGCGCTGGGGAAGGAGCTGCTTGTACTGGGGGAATAAACCCAGCTGCACTGGGGATGCACCCTTTGTCAACACACAACTGCCTGTTGTTTCCACACGAGGACAGTGGAGGTTTTTCCCTATGGAGATGTTCCATCTTTTTTTTTTCATTGCCCCTCCTAAGTGGAACTGATGCAGGTCGGACAAAATCTGCTTACGGATCCCAGGAGGGAGTTTTTATCCTTCTTTCCCAACTCAGCTTCTGTGGCTCTGGGTACTCAGCCAAGGTTTTCAGACTGATTTGGTGGCAACTGCTGCTTGAAAGAGGGAAACAAGCCCCAGGTAAATGACACTGTCAACACTGACTGTGGTGGCAGAGTGTTTGCTGCTCACCCCACTCCTTCTCCAGGTGGTACTTTGGACCTTGGAGAACATCCTCACGAGGAGTTATTAAAAAACGCAGCTGGAAGCCAGAAAAGCATCACCCCTTCCTGAGCTTGTGCCCAGGTGCAGAGCACCTCGGTTCCCTCCACCTCAAAGTCATTGAGGGGTAGAACCTGCATCAGCTGGGAAGGAGGAGAGAGAACACGTGTGCTCGTTTGCTCTTAATGGAAAACACTGGAAAACAGTCCTGGAGGCTCAGCCAGATCTAGCTGACCCTTGGGCTGAAGAAGTGAAGGGAGGGAGAAGAGAGAGCAGGGTACGGCACAGGGGGGAGTACAAGACCTCACAGGAAGAAATAAATTTCTTTAATGGCTTTAATGAACGCTGTTGACTTATTCGTTTTCCAGAATCAAAGAAGTCAAAACTGCCTGGGATATGGGAAAGTTCTTATGTTTTGTAAACATCTTGCATTTCTCTCTTTATTCGCAAACTTGCTACCCGGTCATTCCATGAGCTTTCAATGCTATAAACTCACTGCTCGGAGAAGTAGAAATCCATGGATCTTGCGTTTGCAAAGATGTGTGGTTGTGGCTATGTTATATCATCCCTGAAAATTATTTAATTCAGATTCTGTTCCTGCATTAAATATATTTTTGTTGGCATGAATAAGTATTTGGGCCTGTGCCTGGGGCTGACCAGCTTTGCTCTGCTTCATCTGCAAGGAACTGCATTGTCCACGTATTTATTTACTGTCACACTGCGGGGTAATTTTTCTCCTTTAATATTCTGTTGTCTAATTACAGTTAATTGTTGTTCTTAATCTTGCTAATTACTGTAAATCATGCTCTGCCAGCCACCCTTTCTTTCAACTGCAATAAGGCTTTTTTTTTCTCCTTGGAAGGTGCATGTAGTTTAATATAATAAAAGTGCCTCAATAATGAAGATTTATTGGCGAAGGCTATAGGGGACTGTGGGGCTCTGTGTGAAAGAAACGTACTGGGTTACAGAAAAGGAACAGAAAGTCAGAGCCTGTAAAACACTTTGGGGTGAATGGCAGTCAGTATAACTTTAATTTTATGTGTAAACTAAGGTGGCTAAACGTAAGACCTTTAAAACCATTAGAAGCCTGTAATGTTGCTGGCATACTGTTTGACAGGTGGAACGTTACCTCCAAGCAATTAGCATTTCAAGCACAGCGTACTGGCATCTTGGTGGTCCTCCCGTAGATGTCTGATTTTTTAAGACTTTTCATACTGAATGATTTCGATGTCGTGGCTAATCAGTTGGTCAGATCACCATATTCCATTAATGTGTATAAAGCTGGACAAATTAGGTTCAAAGTTTTATGTTAACTGTAGGTCTGTGTAAGGGTCTTCAGATTAATCAAAGCTTTGATCTGCTACAGATTTCTTACAGGGTTTAGAACTTGAACACTATCTGCATGAATATTTTTGTTCTTGCATATAGGCGTCGGTGGTAGAACTGGCTTTGAGGTTTCAGATAATTCCCACGAAGTAGAAAATATTTGTATTTGGAGGAAATATTTAACTGGCACACTCTGCAGAATGCAGATTTACTGTTTAGCCTTAGGAAGAAGAACAGAAAGAACTGAAAAGTCACCAAAAATAGATTCTTTGAGACTGTGATCATAAAAGTTAACGAGTAATGGGATTTTCAAGATGACTAAAATTTATTTTTGATGATTAAAAATGGGTGCATAAAAAGCTGGAGTTGCAATTCATATCACTGATATTCCAGATTATCAGATGGGAAATCTCGGGTCGGGCATCACCAGCTCCTGGTGATGTGGTTTTATTCCGCGTGGTCCCTGTGCTCTCCTCCTGGAGTCTATAAATAGCTGCTAACGACAACCTGCTCTCACTCCCCTCTGCTCTTTTCCTACTTGTTATTTAACAACTGCATGTTGAAGCCAACCAAGTAATCATGGAAAAACTATCTTAGGCTCTCCATCTGATGTGTCATTTTTGAAGGGAATTTTTAATAATGAATTAACATCTAATTTTTCAGTCTTCTGCAGTGTTATCTGCATATATAGTTGTGTTATTAATTACTTAGCGGAGCTGTGAAGGAGATGTACTGGCACAGTTCACAGGTTGCTTTCTAAGTGTGCAGCATCGTTTAAAAGTTCATAATGGTATTGCTTGTAAAACGCAGTGTTATTTTTGGCAGCGCAGTTACCGTGCTGGGAGACATCCCCCATGCAGCTCCTCCGGTGCTGTTTGCGTCCTGCAGCACCTGTGGATATCAGCTGGCACCTGGGCCTTTCCCTATGGGCCACTGCGGAGTCGAGCAGTGATGGAGTCCTGGTTATTTCAACGTGGGCCAAGGGCATTGTGTACTCTCCCTGTGGTGAAAAGGAGGAAAATGGCACCTGGTTTGAACTTGCTGAACGCACCCGAGGCAAAATTTCTTACTTGTACAGCCTTGTTCATGGATCACTCTTGAGAACCCCATGAGAACTCCCGTGTTTATCTATCTTGTGGTGACTCGAGAGACGTCCCACCAGATTTTAAAGCCATTGCAGGATCCCTAAGGCTATGTGCAGATTTTTCTGGAGAAGCCCCTACCTAGAGCACTGTAGGTTAGCTGTAAGCCTGTATGGCATGATCCACCTCCTTGTGTTTAATATTTCATATTCCTAATGTACCTCTGCAGAGCCTCCATGGCATGCTGGTACTCACTGGGCTCTGAGTAGGCTGCATGTCAACACGTGGGGACGTGGGTCTGACATGCCCTCGCTGGCGTAGCTCTTGACAGCATCTGTAAAAGCAATGAAGAAATACTACAGAAAGCATATTGTTCCCATACCATCTCCCTTCTCAAAGGCGATATGTACATCCTGCTGTCTGACTGTCTCGAGGAATTATATGCAAGTTTCTAGAGTCCTCAACAAACTCAATCACTCAGGAGGTGATTTATTCAAATGAAGGAGAGAACAGAATACTTTGAGCTTGAATGTTAGTTACGATCAATACAAAATCTGATAAAATCCAAAAGATATTTCTGAAACTTGCATGAAAAGTGAATAATCTGGCAAAAATCACCCTTGTTTCTGCATATTTCAGAAATAGAAACAGATTAAATTTTATTTTAAGAGATGCTATTTTCCTTCCCATATTACGACGATTTCGGTTCCTTCAGAAAAGAGCCACGTCCAGCCTGAGGGATTTGGGTCTTTTTAGTCTGGAAAAAAGACGACTGAGGGGGGAGACATTCAAACCCCACCTGGACGTGTTCCTGTGCAACCTGCTCTGGGTGACCCTGCTCTGGCAGGGGGTTGGACTAGATGTTCTCCAGAGATCCCTTCCCACCCCGAGCATTCTGTGATTCTGTGAACCCAAACCTTTGCTTTCCAGGGAGCGAATTTATTTTGCTCTTTTCTTCCTTTTGGATTTGCTTGCTCCTGCATGCCCCTGTTTGTGCACCCAAATATGTTCTTCTTTAGCCTGGTTTGCTTTGGGCAAATATTTTTGTTCGCTGCATCAATAACCAGAGATATGGAAACTTAACTCGGATTCCGGTGTTGGAGATGTGATTACCCTGCCTAGGGGAGGTGATAAAGATTGACAGGGGCACTGACATTTTGGTTAATTTGTCTTCAGGAGCTTTGGTCGTTATGAGCACAACCTGTGCTAAATATGATTTATTTTTGACTCATGAAGAGGTTGGGAGAGGGAGACGTTGATACAGGGAAGTTGCTGGTTGGCAGCTGACAGTCCTTTCTCTTCAATGTTGACTTATTCAAACGATTGAGGAAGATGATTCTTTTTTTCCCTCTTAATTTCTTTTCTTTTTCCATACCTCCAATTATAGAGAAGAAAAAATATATTTTGAGATGAGTTGTCTCTGCGTTCATTACTTTTACCATCTTTCTAGTTAGATGATAAATTTCTGAATCCTTAAAAATTAAAAAGTCTTGAGGGATTTTCAAAGCAGTCATTTTTATCTGGTTTTGGCTAGCTACAAAACCTCTGAAATAAATGTTTTCTTAAAGAAAATACCTACATATTTTAAACACTGTAACTAAATTGTGCTTTATAAGATCAAGTGTCAATTTTGAAAGCTTTTTGAAGGAAAGAGACATCCAGTCCTATCATATTTAAATACTTAAATGGCTTCAACGTTCTCTTCCTGGAAATAAAGCACAAGCGATCAAATGTATTTGGAGATGGACCGCTTTACAAGACAAGCTGGAAGATTCCTGTGTATTTGGTAAAACTCTGCTCCTCTGAGATGAGCTCCTCTGTTAAGCTGAGGATTTTCCTCAGTTCCAAAAGTCCTCTTAAGATTCACTGAATAAATCGTGTTCACTAGTAGTTTACTCCATCCTGTTCTTGACTTAAGAAATTGCAAATCTTTCCGCTGATTTCTGAGAACCATGTAGAGGGCTCTGTCTCCTAGAACACTTTTTACTTTGGAGCTGTCGTTGGTTTTATCCAATTTTGAATACATTAACTAGCTAGTCAGACAACATAAACGTGTTTTGTTAAGTGTCCTTGTTTTGAGTACTTCTTCCCAGGACAACCAAGTCAGTAAGTCAGAGCGGATGACACGTTGTCATGTACCATCACTCTAACAGTGCTTGGAGTATTCCCAAACCTGGAAGAGGAGAAGTGCAGGCTCAAACCATCATCGCAATGAGAAGAGACACAACATGAATTCACACTCCTTTGATAGGTGGTCTTAGACTTCAGTTAGTATGGTCAAGTGCTTAAATGGAGAAAGAAAGGAAAAAGAAAAATTAGATACAATGATTGTGTAGTTCAGGAATTCTGAAACCCAGGCTTTTATCAATACTTGAAAATCAAATAACAAATTCTTGTGCCATACTTCTATGTGCATGTTCCAAGCAACAAGAACAGGTAGATCATAAATGAGATGAAGGCATGACAAATTTTTGTTATTTGCATCTATTTTTACAGGACTTACACGTGCCCAGGAGAAAGTGCAGCTTAATATATTGATTTCCTAATTTTTACAAAAGATCTCTATTTATCTTCCTAACTTTAATCATCACTTTAACAAATGCCATTTCATATTGGTTATTTCCCTTGTGGGAGAAGCTGAAGAATTTAATCTTAAATTTTACTTTGTGTCTCTGGGAGTGGCTTTTTTTTTTTTTTCCTCCTGGGAAGTGTTAAAAGCATTCCATTTGTAAAAATGGAATGTTTTTCCCAATACTATTTCACTTATAATTCATTATAATACCGATCTTTTGAGAAAATGAATAAATGAAGACAAAATCAAAGATATAATTTTTAACATTCTGGTCTGTGGCAAAGACCCATTGCCTGAAAAGGGGTCAGATTGCCATGACTTTAACACCATTAGCAGAATAGTTGTGTAACAAAGTGAGAATATTTAGATGCCAGTTCTCTAGAAAATAGTCACTTACTTGATTATCCATTTGATGCTTAGATTGACTAACTCCAGTTGTAAAAGGCCAAAAGTAGCCTAAATCTGGTCTCCAGATCACCAGAAGGTTTGAGATTCACAAAATTGAGTTCTGGTTTGACCCAATTGTGGTTACAGCCAGAAATAACCATGACGTGTGTTAGCTACATTACTGTCCAGCAGTTATTTTTAATATTGCATCTTTCAAATTTCCCAAACAGCAGAAATTATGGGCCAAAGTTGAGTTTTATTAAGGTGTCTAACCAACTTTTATACTCTAAAACCAAGCTGAATCTGCTGTGATTATTCAGACCACGTTATTCATCTGATATGAATCATATCCTTCATTGTGCTATAATGACCTGAATCTCCAGATTTTTAGTCATTGACAGTTCACTGCGAGGTGTTTGTAGTTTCCAGATGAAGGAATGGGTTAGAAATGAATTAACTAACTCTTGGGCATAATTTCCTTGTCTGTACCCGGTATAGATTTCATGTCTGCATCAGCCTATTTAATTTGCTGTCAGTGGCAGTTATTTCTTTATTACCTCCTTGGAGAATTTCTTCCTTAATGAGCAAATTAAGACTTCTGGCTTCATACTGTTAAGAGTCTTTGACTTACTCTGTGTGCACTGCCCCTGAGCATGTTTAGCCGTGTTGCCTGCTTAGCTGGATGTGGTTTCGACTTAGGTACCTGCTCTGGAAAACAACCCATAAGCAGCTTACTTTGAGAATTTAATTTTGGTAGCTATTCAAGCAGGTTAGCAAGTTCAACATCCACTTTTATACAGCATATAGGTACAGATGGTCTATGTTTTGGCATACTTAGAGAGATCTTATGTTTGCTTGTCACATATACAGTATCTCACTCAATAAATTAGGGAAATACACTCAAATGTGCAGAAGAAATATGAGGAAACGTCAGATTTGGTGGAGGCAAGGGACGGAAGGGTTAGAAAAATAGGGGTGATTCTACAAAGGCGAGTTGAATAGTTTCTGCTCTACCTTTAATGTGCCAGTAATGTCTGCCCCTCATATTTTCCCCCCTCTTTCTTCCCTGCATGGCTCTTGCAATGCTTATTGTCACTCATCAAGTTATTCCCATCAAATCCAACCTGTGCTACCACTCCACACTGTGTTGCATCAGCCAGCCTTACTGTGTATTTAGTTTGATCACTAATATAACCTGATTTGACTTGCTGGAGTGCAACATATGTCAACTGGAAAACAAAAAGGGAATCTATTTGTTAAGTGCAGCTAAGACAAGCCTCCGTTTCGTTCTAAAACTAAGAAAAACGAGTGAAGCCTACAGCAAATGTGGATGCATAAAAGAATTTGTCAGGAGACTCCCACAAAGAAAGATGTACTTTTATTTTTGGAAGTATCTTAAGTTCTTATTGAAGATGGTAGTAAATCACTTGGGATTAAATATAATTTGTGTTAGTCTTGAAATCAACTACACGTTTGAGCAAGGACTTCAGGGTTATAAGCACCGAATATTCTTCTCTTGACTCCACCAGGAACAGAGCGGGGTAAATGCTGAGCACTCTGGAGATCTGCCGTCGTCAGTCTGGATATGTGGATCTTCAAGACTGTACATTTATTTGTCTTGCGATTCGGCTTTATTAACACTTTGTCAATAACTCTTCTAACTCTCTGTGAAATAAATCTTCTAAATTACTGAGCTTTGTTAAAGTGTTTTCAATTATACGTTACACAAAACTAACAGCTCGCTGTTCTGTTCCTCTGCGTGCTTACACCGAATAAATCATGGGATCCGACACGTCCTGGCTCAGACACTCTGCTGTTTCTAAGGAGGAATGATGTAATGGGGTTACTAAAAAAGGAAATAGTATAGATTTTCTTTAGTCATTGTGTCATCAAAAGAGTGTAAATCTGACCAGTTTGAAAAACTCACATCAATTTATTGTGTGTTATGAAAATTCCTTAACATATTTTCTGTATTGCAGAACACTGTAGCTTCCAAGTACCATCCTCTGAAAAACAGAGCTGTTACTTGTAAAGAGATTTTTCCTAAATTATCTAAAAGCATGAATATAGAAAACTGAAGGTGGCAAAGGATAAAATATATATTATTTTTTTATTTCCATAGCTTTGGATCAGACATCTTGTGTTTTAAGAAAAGGAGGCAAAGGAGAAACATTTCCCTAGTGGTGATATCCATAAATTCTTGACAAGTTATGTGATACTTTAATAAAACAATTGCTTTATGAAAAAAAATCATTGCTAGCTTAGCATACCATGTATCACATGGGCACAACTCTGTGGCAAATTCTGTAGCCTGCAGAAAATGTCTAGAAAACTTGCAACTCTTCAGTGTTGTCTGTGATAAAATACAATAGGGTGAAGAGCAGTTGATTCTGTGGTTATAAGAGGGATGAGTGAGTGGCACAGGTGAATGTGCTGAAGGTCTCCTGAATGCCTAATGCCCAACAGATGTAGCCCTCATGTAGACCCTCAATAATTCAAAGTGTGGCTCCTGAGATGTTCTGGCTTGTTAAGATAGAGCGGTTGGATCCTCCTGTTTCTCTTCCCCTCTCTCTGTGTCGTTTCACCCCTCAGCACTGGCTGAATGAGTGGGGCAGCGCATGGATTTTACCTAAAGGTAGGATATTTTGGCAAGGTAGTCTGATAAAGGAACTTTAGAATCATAGAATCGCTCAGGTTGGAAAAGACCCTTGGGATCATCTCGTCCGACCATCAACCCCACTCTACAAAGTTCTCCCCTACACCATATCCCCCAACCCCCCATCTAAACGACTCTTAAACACATTCAGGGATGGTGACTCCACCACCTCCCTGGGCAGCCTATGAACAGTTTATGACCGTTTATGAACAGTTATGAGCGTTTGTGGTATTTATGGGGTATGGAAAACTGCTTTCTCCTGTCTTTTTGTATTTCCCGTGTCTTTATAGCTACCATTTTTTTGTGTAGCTTTCTGAGAAAGTCGGACGTAGGGTAGTTGCTGACCTGAGGGACAAGGGCTAATTAATTGCTCAGCCGTTCTCAGGCTGGAGAAGTCAAATCCGTGGGCTGGTTGGAAGTGTCTGTAACAACAGCTCTTCCAGGCTTTGTAAAGAAGTTCTGTAAAGGGGAGCTGAAAAGCACAGAAATAGTCACGATGTTTCAGATCTCAACCTCCAAATGAAAAAAAATACACTGGAAATCACAAAGTGATGTGAATAAGCACATATTCTCCTTCTGTAGTTTCCAGCACCTGTTTGGTTTCTCTTTCTATCAAGTTCTGGTCCAGGAAACTCAGGTGTGGCGGGAGACTCACAGCACCGAAACGTGATGTTGTGCTTTACCCAAGGTAAAGATGGTATGCCAGATTTAATACAGGAACTGCAAAAGAAGCAGAGATATGTATGCAATTTGTATTTTTAAACAACAAAAGCATAGTTTTGACGTACGGAAAATTCTGGCAATAATTGACAGTATTACTGATACAACACCAATGTTATTGCAGTCGTATTAAGCCAGTTGACTACTCTGTTTGGCAATAGAGTTAAGACTAATGAGAAAAAGTCTATCTATTTATACATAATTGCATGACAATCTTTCAGAACTACTTGTTTTGGAGAGTCCCAAATTAATATTGATTTTTATTACCTAGTAATATGTTGGTTGTTTTGCTTGAATCCTTTTTATGTGGCTTCTTTTCACAGATTGTTGAGGCTGCCTAGGTTAGATGTATTTTTAAGTGACATACTAGGTTATAAAAGTGGATATAGTCTGGTGTTTGTGCTGTAGAGCACGTTCTCTGCCTCCAGGCTTGCTTGGACTGGGCACAGACTTTTACGGTTGTGGGCATTAAGCAGGTTTTAAAACTATCTTCTGGATGGTCTATTCAATCTTGACCCTGCTTTAGGCAACACTGACAATTTCCTCACGGTATATTGGCCAGTGCATTAAGTTAAGGACACTGATCCCCACCGCTATAGGTGCTGCAACCTGTTGGCAGGAGAGTAACGATGCCTGAAGTATGCTGCTTTTTTTTAATGGCAGTGAAGCAGATTAAAATATTCTTTCCAATGCATTTTTGAATGCAAAAAAAAAAGGCATTTATGTTATTATACAAAGTACCAACTTAATAAAGTTCTGCTTTCCAGTGAAAATTCATTGCAAATGAGATTTGTGAATCCCAGGTGTGTGGGGTGTTTATTGCTTGCTGGGTAACGGAAAATTTTGAAGAATAATTGAATTTCACTCATTGTTTCCTATCTTGGAAACAAAACAAAACCAAGAAATACAGTGGTCGTTTCTGGTCAAACGGGTGCCCATCTCACAGTTCCATCTTTTCACTTTAAATCTAATATATCTGGGTCTTTTTCTGCTGTATCCTGTACGTTGGAAAAAATGGGATAGGGCAAGAAGTTTCAAAGCCATCTTCTAAGTGAACTCCTGAGCTCTTTTCTTAGAAGATCAGCAAAACAGAATAATTCTAGGAGTTGCTAATTACTTGGCAGATTTCATTGACAAAGTTTTAATTTCTCAACTTTTTTGAATACAAGATTGTGGCTTTTCCATTACTCTGCTATTAGAAATCATTTTATGAGGTAGCTAGATTACATCTTGACTATTTTGAAATATTCATAATTTAGTTTTCAAAATTTGCAGATGAAATTTGAATTAACTTACGTGATGAACAAGGATAATTTCTACCATGTAAGGATAATTTCAAGGGGAGGGGTGGGGGAGAAAAACCCCACACCTATCAAATAAGTTATTCATTACAAATTAATCATTCAGATTTAATGGAAAATGATTTTTTTTTAATACATTAAGTAGAAAGTGTATTAATCTAGTTTTTAAAACTGTCTTATGGAAATTAATATAGAAATATGTTCTCTATGGAAAATTGTTATGTTTCAAGAATACTATATTAAAAGTAATGAATACATTATGAAAATTTAATTGCATATTTTAAAGCAATTATCCAACTAATCATAAAATTCCTGTTGCAAATAGTAATTAGGAAAATATTTACATTTATTTAAGCAAGAAATTGTAAAATGACGGAAAAGGTCAGAATCCACTGTAATAAAGAATAATTGCCTGGCGGTTGACCCTTAGGATTCTATAAATAATTTTTAAGAATTCGTATTTTTAAAGATAGCTGATGGAAGCTGGACAATACTTTTTACCTGTGTTTTAACATAGCCTGAGTGCTAAACTTCAGAGGTGAGGGAGGGGCGAACTGGCACTTTACTTGAAAAAATATCAGTGAACTGCTTTGGCTGTAGCCTGCCCAACAGGAACACGCTTTGACCTATTTAGATTTTAAGATTGTGTTTTCATGTTCAATTACCTTCTGTAAGATGCAGATAATTTTAAGCTGCTGATTGCGATGAAGGGCCTGGCACAGAGTGAATGTTCTGCTGGCACCGAACCAATGCACACGTGGAGGTTTCAATATGCAGATGCTCCAAAACCTTCCATAAAACTGCGTTTGAATTTGGGGAAATTATGTACAATTTTCTGCCCTGATAGTTCAATTCTCTGTTGGTGGGCGGTGTGGTGGGCAGGTAAATAACCTTTAATTTTGGTTTAAATAGCTATTTTTTTAAACAGATTCTGTATGAATCTGCTAATGTATTTCACTTGCTTATGTAGGTTTATATACACATCCTTCCTAAGACTGTTCTCTGCTTGTGGATGGCATCTTTGGGCAGTTAAAAGAAAAAGCAAAACCAGCAAGAGCTCTGAAATGTAACCGAGGCACCGTAACGCTGTCCCCCGCCCTCACCCCAGTATGTGGGAGTGGGAAAGAGGTGTTTTACTCATCAGAATTCAGACCATTTGAAAGAAAAGCTAAAAAAATAAAAGATGCTTTTGAAAGGTACAGGGCAATTGGGAGCAGATGCCCTTTGGTGCCACTGCAGGTCCCAGGGGAGGGAGGGACAGGGCGAACGGCTCTCGCACCCGCGCTGCACGAGGAATTAATGAAACCCTTTGAAGTCGGGGCTGCACAGGCACTCATCCCAAATCTGCAAAACAGGGATGTTTGCATCAGTATCTCCTTCTTTACAAAGCCGGAGGTGTGTTTTGTGTCAGCTGCTGTTTCGGAAGGACACTTGAGTGTAACCCTGCAGGGGTGTCCTGCTCTGGCTGTGTCGGGGATGGATCCAGTGAAGGATCCCCAGAAGGATGGATTCATCCTAAGGATGAATGTGCATCTTCCAGCCGTAAAAGCCTGTCTGTAACGGGTACCATGCTCTGCAAGGCTGAGTCTCCAGGTTAGGAATGCAATAAACCCCCCCCAGTGTTTGTGTACCCTTGTGTAAAGGGGGCCGGGGAGTGCCTTTGGCCCTGGGAAGCTTCGAATAGTGATTTAGTTGATGTTGTTTGGCGAACTTTGGCTACGGCTCCGTGAGTGGGTCACTCAGCACGCAGGAGAGGACCAGTAGGCTAAATTCAGGAGCATGTATGTACACTGTGTGCAGAATAGGGCTTTCCTGCAGGCTACGTACAGTTTGGCCCCAAGACCAAGCTACACGCACAGTTCGAAGCTGTCTGAAGGACCAAGAATTGGTTGGGATCGTACGTGCTTGGAGATTATCTGTATGCTTTCATATGGTCCAAACCAATCTTTTTTTTTTTTTTTTCCCGCTTCTGGAATGAAGCTATTAATTTAATTTCCTCTTAAAGAAGTCTAGTTGGTGTTCAGCAAAACTGCTCTGTGAATTGCATTAATACTTGCTAATTGGGATTGATTAGAGGATTTGTTTCTAATCCACGCTGTCTGTCTAATCAAAACACTGATGTATATTCAGCCTCTAGAGCTGACATTGAGATGCAACTGTTGAAAGGCAAGGTAAAATACTGTAATGGTTCCTAGTGATAGGTTGGGATTTCCTGTGGACAAATTAAAACACTATCTTTTGATATGACATCTCACAACATTAAAATGATTTAACAGCGGAATTGCACCAGTGCAGTTATATTAATAGTGATATTAAAAGGCATTTTTCCACACATGGCTGATGCAATGATGCCAATTTACACACTGCATTGGCTTTTGTGAACCTGCCCCTCAACGAGCACGTGAAGAATTATTGTGGTCTCTTCTCAAGTGGGATTTCCAGGCACGTGTAAATATGGGCTCATGAACACGATTATATGAGGGAATCTAGTCATCAGCTAGTCCTCTGCCAGCATGTGTGCATTGCTATCCCACGTGGAGGGGCTTTTCTTATCATTCTTTTACCCTGTGACTTGCGAGTGTCGGTCTCCTGGAGACGTGTGGACTGTGCCACCCTTCGTGTGCAAGGTGAGGTTTGGTGGTGCGATGGCTGTGAGGACGCAGGCACGGTGATTCTCACGGTGATCGTCCCTAGCATGGTTACTGCATGCGACATCCAAGCCCATGCTCTTTTTAAGTCTTCATATTTGCATATCTTGATGAGGCTGGTCACTCAGCACCTCTTCTCTCTCAGGGTCTGCTAATGTAACGACTGATGCTTTGAATCCTAGGGCTGACTTGAGCCTGTCTACACTGGGCCTTGCTAATTGCCAGAAATAAATACTGTTATAGGATTGAGTTTGCCCACGTAGCATCACTTCATATTTCTCTTTTAATTTTAGTCTGGAATTAGATATATATCTTCCTAAACTAAATTATTCAGCGTTGCATCTCATGAGTCTCAGCAGTGTGCACGCTGTTGTGCCCGCTCTATGCTCTCATCTGAGAGATGTCTTAGCATTGTGTAACAGGCAATTTAGGGAAAATATCCTTTGATCGGATATCTTTGCTGCTGAGAAGAGAGAGCAGAGTAAATGCAGAGTACAATACTTTTTTTTTTCCTAAGAATTGGGTATCTTTCAAGATAAATTTAGGTAATTTATGGAAATTTACTGCAGATTTCTAATTAAAACTAATTAGAAGCACTCTGGTTTATCACATGTGATTTACCTCTGAACAATTTCAGGTTCTTTATAAGACACTTTTATATGCGTATTTTTGGCCTGTAATTAGTGTAGACTTTAAAAATATTAACTTTAGCTTTCTCTGGGTAAAGGTTAAAAAAAAAATAAAAAAATTGGTAGTCTCTTTTCTCCACACTGATTTAGGGCTCTAATTCAAAAAAAGGCATTCAACTTGGTTAAAGACTAGTGTCTTTAAAGGTGTTCACATGAATCACTGGGATACTTCTGTAGTCCTCAAAGTATCTATTTTTGTATTCACCTCTTGTGACATTATTTTGTTAAAACTAGGTTGAGCTAATAACCTTCTTAAAGCAAGCTAATTTGCTGAGCAGTACCTCTTGACACATTTTGAATAGTAAAAGCAACACTTCAGGTCTGTTTGTTTATGTATTTTTGTCCTATTTCAAATACCATTTTGCGTGCTCGGCTGTCACTTCAGCGACTAAGTTATTTTCTGCGTCTCTTTGAATATGTAATTCTGGCGTTGCGGCTGTGCGTGGAGTGGATAAAGATGCACAGGCAGCCGCATGGTTGTGTGACAGGCAATGCTGCCACAGCCTTGTGTCTTACTCTCCTTACTCAAAGCTCTGCAGAGAGAGGACGATGGGAAGATGTCATGGTTTCAGCCGGGATGGAGTTGACTTTCTTGGCTAGCAGCTGGTGTAGGGAAATGCTTTAGGTTTGGGATGAGAAATACTGTTCATAGAAGACTCAAGTTTTTGGTTGTTGCTGAGCACTCCAGGCATTTTCTGCTCCTCACACCTCCCTGATAGTGAGTAGACTGGGGGACACAAGAAGTTGGGAGGGGACACAGCCGGGAGGGCTGACCCCAACTGACCAAAGGGATATTCCGTGCTATATGACATAACATTCACTATATAAAGCTGGGGGAAGAAGAAGGAAGGGCGAAATGTTTGGAGTGATGGTGTTTTGCCCTCTCAAGTCACCGTTACACATGGTGGAGCCCTGCTTTCCTGGGGATGGCTGAACACCCGCCTGCTGATGGGAAGCAGGGAATGAATTCCTTTTTTTGCTTTGCTTGCGTGCACGGCTTTCACTTTACTTGTTAAACTGCCTTTATCTCAACCCAAGAGTCTTATCACTTTTACTCTTGCGATTCTCTCCCCCATCCCACTTGGGGGGAGAATTGAGAGAGTGGCTGCATGGTCCTATCTGCTGGCTGGGGTTAAACCACGACAGAAGACCACGTCAGGGTGGTGTTGGCTCTCCAGGGGCAGTGGTTGCTACCGTGAACTGATCCCTCCCCGGGTTGGTGCTGCTGGGGATGGTTGTACGCAGCCCCCAGGAGCAATGGCCTTGGGCTGGCACTGCCAGCACGTGCTCTGTGTCCACAGGGTGTTACTGCTACGTACTGCACAGCCACGGGCTGCGGGGACAACATCCACCCTGAGACAGTCTCACCAAGGAATGGGTGCTCCTTCCTGCTGCAACTTCCCCAGCCCAGCTGCCCGCCTGGGAAATGCTTGTAAACGAAACGAGAATCAGGAGCACAATGAAGAAGCAGGATGGAAATTGAAAGAACAGTAGAATGTAGCTAGGTGAAAATATGCTCCCTGCAGAGTTTAACTCCTGCTCTGACCCACTTAGAACCTGCTTTCCCAAACTTTTCCCTGTGGTTACCAGGGGAAACTGTATTGATCCTTTTCTCCCGGTGTTAGGGTGCAGTGTGGCCCCTCACACTGACGTGGTGGTGGCTAACTTGAGACTTGATGGCGTTTCAGGGGCGGCGGGAGATGGGAACTGCTCTCTGCACCTGAAAGTTTGCAATACAGGCTTTAATTCTTCAGCACAAAGCACGTGTGTGAGTATACTGCTTTTCTTCTCTAATAGAACTCCAGTGTTAGCAGAGATTAGATTTCTTTTTTTAAAGATACAGCTTGTTGTCTCTATTCCTGGAACTTAATATTAGTTGCTAGTTTCTTTGTAAACATTTCATAAGCACTGTGAATCTCCCCGAGTAGTTTTTTCAGAGTTGTACGTATTTTCAGTAACTATTTATAAGTTTGGTATCAACATAGTGTTCTTCCATCCAGTCTTCTAAAAGTACTGGAAAAATAATCATGAAAGACCACAAAAAGAAGAGTAAAAGTTTATTCTATATATACAGCACTTTGACTAGGAAATTTAAGTGTTGTGCTTTCTATTAAGCAAAAAAAAAAAATCACATAGCTGTTCAGTTAAAACATGGTTTAATTGCTTTTTTTTTTCTTTAATGAAGGTATGCAGCTATTACATCCCTTAAATTGCGCTCAGTAAATGTGTATTTCTTCATAGTGTGCATGACCCTGATTTAAATAAGTATTTAAACACATTTAAGTTAGTAAACAATCTTAGTGGCACAGTGAGATATTGCGGAAGTTATCTTTTGACCGTGTGCTTTGATGGCCCATCAGGAGGGCAGTTGCCTGATTAAGACAACATTGGGTTCAAAGAAAAAGACACCCAGAGTGCAATGATGTCCCCGCAGGTGGGGATGTCCCCTGCGGAGGAGTGACCCTGGGGCAGCAGCAGCTCCTCGGAGCAGGGGCTGAGATCGGGCATGGGTGAGGGCAGCCAAGCCACAGGAGCAACGAGCAGGTAATTAACACCCAGGGCACTAATGTCTGCAGCTGAACCGCTCCAAGGCACCAGTCAGTGCCTGAGCTTTTGGAGAAGACTGTCTTGGGTTTGGCGTTGCTGTTCTCATTGCTAGATACTCTCTAAGAGTCTAATAGTAGCTTAAATTCTTAAGTTTGCTTAACTTCTGTTAAGCTCTGATAAACCCATTTAATGCATGTATTTATAGCTTAGTCTTCTTGGTAGCATAGGATGAGCTCCAGTAAATTAGTTAGGTCTCTTTTTTATGCTTATAAAAATAACGCTTAGTCAGTCAAAAAGGGAGAATCGTGGTGGATGGGGTTTGCATCTCGCACCAAAAAGCAAGTGATAAATACACCTCCTGAAGCTGGCCGAGCAGCGAAAGGTGTTCCCATGGCCTCCAGCGTCTGCAGGCAAACCTCCGTGGTCACAGGCTCCAGCTGACTGTAGGACGTGCTTGGAGAGAAAACTTAAAATATAACAGTGCTGCTTCTTGTTACTTTAATTGGAGAATATTTTATCTGTGGAAGCCTAATAATTGCAAATGAAGCTGCTTGGAAGACTTTTTTCTAGGATGTTTTACATACACGGACACACTTCATACTTGCCTTTTTTTTTTCTGATTTTGCATATTTTAACTGTTAAAATACACTCTTAATATCTGATGTGACCGATAAATTTCCCTACTTGCAAATCTTGCTTTCATTCTTTTGCTTGTTTCTTTATTTTTATTTTTTAATTCCCAAAGATTAAGAAAAGCAAACATGTAAGATCTTAGAAATAGAAGCTCCGAATGTATAGCTTGGGATGACAGGACTGAATTTTGCCAGCGTTCCACCACCCGTACTGTAATTCTAAGGGGTGATTTCCATTTTTTTTTTATTATGTTAATCAATTGTTTAGATATGAGCATTCTCTTTCATTTCAACAAGCAGTCAGAACTGCAAAAAGACAGACTTGCATTTAGAAACTAATTTTTAAATTCATCTCATAAAAAAAATATTGTTCTGTTGTTCTTGGTTTGGATTTTTATGAGTTTATTTCGAACAATTGTAAAACCGACTGGAGAGGAAGTTTCTGGAAAATCGCTGTTATTGTACAGGTTCGGGCTGAACTTTCCTCTTGTCCCAAACTGGTACTTTCAGTTAATTTTTAGAGACCACGGTGTTTTCAAAAGCATTTGAAAGATGAGTTGAAGTTACTGCTTGGTTTTTTTTTGTAGCCTATGTTTGTGTTGATTGTACTGCTTCAGGGAACGGGGATTTGAGGCAGAATTGGGTGAAATATTGAGCCAACATTGGGTAAAAGACACCTCACCTCTCCCAGGGGACTGGGGTATAGGAATGCTACCTGCACAGACCTAGAGGAGCAAAATGTAACCATATTACCCTTTTTCATTGCTGTCCCTGTATAGTAGGAGATGCTTACCCACTTTTCTTCTATTTAATAATAACCTCTGTAGAGTATAAAATCCACTTATGTTAAATTCGGGATGTACTGTATGCGATGCAAAAGCCTATGGTTTCTTGGACAAAAGTAGAATTTCATCAACATGCATTTTCCCCAACGTAAGACTGATGCCATCGAACAACAATAATCCAGTTTCATTGCTAGCAATAGAACAATGAGATTGTTCTATTAAGATTATTCAAGCGTAATAACTCCTGCTAATAAATTAGAAAAGGAAAAATAAGAGACTCTCATATAGCATGTCTAATGGAACAAATGCCAGTGATTTCATGAGTTTCTTGCAGTCTGTAAACTGTGGGTTTTTCCAGGATAAACTTTTTAGTTATATTGTTGAATAGCGGAATGAAAAGTTAAAAAGACTAGATTCAGAACATTATTGTGTAATTTTATTAAGAACAGATGGGTGGAAAACTCCCTTGAGCGCTATATTAGCTGCCTGCCATTCACGGGATGGCAGCTGATAATGTACTTGATGGACCTTTGTGTCCATCTGTTAGTCGATCTATCCAATATCCCCTGGTAAGGAAACACTTCAAACAGCATAGTTAAATGCCAGAGGTGTTTTTCAGTATTTATAGATTTTGCTAGTTCACACTTGAGAACATTTTCTGTGATTCATCAAGTGTTATTTTGATTTGTATCATTTATTAGGAGTATATCTAATGACTGACTTAAGGTATGTCGTGTAGCTGCACCGTTTGTTATTCAGTGTTCTGATACGAAAACCTGAAATAACACCTACTGTGATTTATTTCCTTACTGACTGATTATCATATACTAATTAATGTACCTCTTAAAATACAGATTTTGCTTCAGGAGACTGCAGAATTTTAGGAGGAAATAACATGGTATTTTTAGAAAAGGGAAAGGGCAGGGGAAGCTCCAGGAGTCACCTTGCCTCTCCCCCATTTTGGCTTTGGGTGACTCGGAATGCTGTATGCTCCGTGGAAAAGCTATTAATCTGGTTGTCAAATAAAACAGCCATCTCTAAAGAGAGAACACTTAGTGGATTGGGAGGGGTTGATCTTTATTTTTTCCTTATTTCCTGTTGCCTTATCTATACTTGATTGCGAAAAGTGCCTTGAAAAAATAGAGCTTCATAACTTAAATTGGATCGCTCGTCCTCTAGCAAAGAATGTACTCTGCAGCTCCCCCGTGTATTAAACAAATAAATATAAGAGGTTTAACACCAGCTTGTGTGGTTACCAAGAAGTTAAAGCATTACTTAAAGCAGTAAAAAGGATATGAAGATTTAGTGCTGCTGTGCAGTGCACTAAATAACACCAAATTAACTCATAAAACATGTCAAGACTTGGTACTTCAGCCACTCCATCTGTGTACAGCTGCCCCTGTAACCAGGCTGCCTACTGCGCTGGGGATGGGGCTTTGCAGGCACCTTTGGAGAAAATGCTCAGTGGTGCAATGCATTTGTGAAGAGATTTAACTAAGCCAGAGATGGACTAACTTTAAAGCACATATTTAATTTTTTTTATGACCTCTCTATAAATGCAAGTGTCCGTTCTCCATGAAAAAAGGTTCTAAAATCAGTATTGGAGGAAGGAAAGAGCAGGAAACCACTGGGTTGCTAGTGTTGACTTGGGATTTTCCATTTGAGATCAGGAGGTTGTTGGACAGCAAAGTGATGTTTACTATGGGTACTTCTAAGACAACTGTTTAAGGTGTTTGGAAATTTTCACTGTAGTGTAGTTTTTCTAAAATATTTTTGGAATTTGTACATCATAGCAAACTGACAGCTCTTTCTCTCTCCTCCCTGACCTAGTAATGTCTGACGGCTGTAGTAACCACAGCAAACATTTTATTGCAAAATTTATGCATCTGTTTTCACAGTATTTTTTAGCTACTTTTAGTCGGAGAATAGGAGAAGGGATGCTGTATTTTTCTCTTACTCTTCTTTTACTACCTGCAGTGATCCATCTCCTTTTCCCCCATTGCTCTCCTGCCTTCACTTGTTCTGCATGTTCTTCGTTGTGCTGTGGCTTCAGACTCCTGATTCATGAGCCTCTGCTGCAGGGGTTCCTCCTACCACTTGTCTCCAGTACGCTCTTTCCTTCCACCCAGGACATGGATGGGAATATTTTCTTAGTCTCCTATCTAGTCTGAGAAAAGTTTTTACTTTTGTTTTGCTGAGTAGCTTTAGCCATCCCTAGAAGTGTTTGTGTGGGCTCCTCTGCTTTTCCAGCTGTGCCTACAAGCATCTTGACTTGTCCTTGGCAACGAAAAGGTTGAAGAACGACTCATATATTGGAAATGCCCACATTAGATGACAGCCTGGCCTCTATAAGAAAATGTGAAGTATTGAACATTCATGTTTCACAGTTATTTATGAAACTACTCTAGGAGAGGGGAAAAAATGTTTGAATTATTTGGATGTAATTTCAAAATTGTAGGAACAGTGTACTCAAACTAGATCTCCATTTGAATGTGCCGTTTAAACAGTGTGGCCTGCTCTGCAGAATAAAATGATGGTGAAGGGTGTTTGTGCTACGGATAAGAGAATCTGATTCATCAGAGTAATAAGAGTATTAATTACATACCTAACTGGGGATTATTTTGTTCAGTCAACTATGACCACTTGCATGAACTCATTCCTTGTGTACAAATACAAATACTCTCTTGTTGTCCAATAATCCTAAAATATTATTCGTGATGATAAATTTTATTTAGGGCCCAAGGAAAAGTTTACAGAAGTTTTGGGTTCATGGCATTCAGTGTTGAGCATGTTTGTAGTTGAGTAGAGAAGCTGTGAAATATCTTTCACTGTTGAATTTCAAGATGATTTGTTTCTTGTTGGAGTACAGAGGAGATCATCTGGATGACCTCCTGGTAGACCTTTCGGCTCCCCTGTGGGAGCAGTATGTAAATTTGTCCCAGGAGATCGCAACTCTTAGTCTTAAAGAGTTGGGTAGTCAAGCTTTCAGAGGAGTCTTCAGTTTGCTCAAGGCTTCATGGCTTCCCGTTTAAAATTCTGGAGCATCGCTGTTTTTCTCCATGGGATGTCAGGTCTTATTAATGTTGTAACTGAGCATCTTATTAAGAACGTAATTTACTAATATATCTGTGGTATCATAGCTATCCTCACAGCATCCTTGCAAGGCACTCAAAAAGTTAACCTCATCTTACAGCTGGGAAAAGTGAGGGATGGAACATAAAGGGAAGACAAGAAAAGGATTTTTGGTGGCGTTTATGCATCTGTGTCCGAAGTTGTGATTATGAAATTCCCACTCAGCTGCTGCCTGAATTCCTGAAGTAGCTTCTCTTTCAACCTCTGAGATCCTTCTCTGTCTCAAGCTCTGTCTCTTCATGCCCTCAGGAAGGTGTTGGTCAGCCTGTTCTGGACACTAGGACTTGGGCAGTGGGGAAGAGATATTTTAGGGCTTGGTGAAGGCTGGGCTTTAGGCACAAAGCAGTGGGGACTTCCCCTTTTCCCAAGCCAGCGCAGCCAGGTGTCACACAGGTCCAAGTGCGCTCTTGGTGTTGCTGCTGAGACAAGTCCTTCCTCTTGCCTGCGTTGCCCACCTCCCTGTAGAGGACCAGCCTCGAAAGTTTGCAGGGTCTCTGGTGCCATTTGGAAACACAGGACAGTTTCTGTTCCTTACATGAGTGTCTTGCTGTCCAGTGCATGTCTGTTTTGGGTATCTAAAGGTTAAACCCACGCAAGAAATCTGTTGTTCCTGCTTGTGTCTGGGTGATTTTTGTTCCGTCCTTGTTTCAAGAAAAGTTTCCACAGAGAGGAATGATATTGCATTCATATAGCATAGCATTACAGTGTGGAAAACCAGTAAAGATATCAATGAATGTATTAAATTATATCATAATCACAGCATCAGAGAAAATAGGATTGTCAGGGTTCCTTAAAAATTACCTAGTTTTATTTAACCTCATATTTTATGGACTTCTGGTATATCCCAGACATCAAAGTCTTGAAAAAGATGAGGAAAAGACCTGCATGTAGATTGAGTAATTCTGTATGTCAGCTTTGGGGGGAGCTGCAAGTAGAAGATGGCACTAGGCAGTTACTGCAGCCTAATTAAAATGTTCAGCTGTAGCAGCAAAAGCACAGTTAGGTAGGTAGTATCTTATTTCACAGATGTACTTATGCCCACTCGATCATTATGATCTGTGGTTTTTCTTTTTCTTCTTCCAAAAAAAAAAAAGTTGGCTTGTCAATTTGTTAGAAACTTGTTCTAATTATACTAAAACTTCTCCTAACTGATAATGGTGTAGCGGCTTCATCAACCAACCAACCAAGAAAACCCTCCAGTGATGGGTTGTAACCCTCGCTGCTCCGCAGCCGGACTGTCCTTACAGTTGGAGAACTTGGCACAGTGCGTGGTCTGTTTTTCGTTCATTCCTCCGTGGACATGGAGAACTGTTTACTCCCTTTGTTGTGTGTTTTTTTTTTTTTTTTTTTTTGGCAGCCTTCTACTACACACCATCTGTGATCCTCTTCCATCAGCTACAAAAAGAGATGCCTGGGTGGAGAACCAGGGGAGGGTGGAGAAGGAGTATTTCCTTCCTTGCAGGGAGGCTGCCCACCCGGGAGGATAAAAACCATGATGGGGGGTGTTCAGGCATGTTCTGACCATGTTGTTAGTGACGGTCCCAGAGTTTTAAATTAGAAGTTTACACCTCTGGATCTGGGTATGAAGTGGTGGATTTGGCCTTTGGATGGGAATTTCAGAGTTTGAACTTCTACTGGTATTACGGGCTTTTCTGTGATGGTACTAGGTGCGTCACACTTCAGCTATCGGAGCCACCTGCAAGCTAGATGGTTGCACACAAGCTTCAAAATACTGAAAAAGAATAAATGGTAGGCTTAGTGTTGCCTCTGGTGGAGCAGCTGAGACGTCTGAATCCTTTTTCTTTTAATCAGAGAATGAAAACTTGGTGAAATTGCCCAAAATGGGTAAGGATGATTTATATAGTTAATCTTTTTTTCTCTATCAATTAAAAAAGCAAGGCCTAAGCCTTTGAAATAGATGTCTAAATTCTTTTGCATACCTTTGTTCTTAGGTTCAGACAACTTTTACACTATTTTAATAATATGACAGGCGAACATGGCATTTGGAAATCTCCTGAATTTAAATTATTATAGGAAGCACACAGATAATTTGAAAATGGAAAAAAACAATAAATTCTTAGACTGTTACCTCTACTATTTGTACCCATTTGTACAGCTTTTGGATATCAGCTTGACGGTTCCTCAATAGCTTAGTTCTGAGACTTTTTCCATACTTTGTTGAGTTTAATGCATTTGCTGTGCTGTATTATATTAAGACGTTCCTTAGTCAAATTAACTCTTTGTTTTCCAATCTAAACATCTGGTTTATTATTCAGCGTAGAGGAATGTATCCATTTAAAATAAGGCTGTTACTTCCATCGCTCCAGAATTTTGTGAGAGCCTTTGTATGTCGTGCACAAGTGACCTACCAAAGGCTTGGATTTCACTTCTTCACATATATATTCTTAAGTAAAGCAGAGCGAGGGGTAGTGCATTTTGGTAGATCAGGAAAAAACCAACAAAGCCACAGGAGGTTTGGGTTCTTGAAGACTTACCTCTTTATCCAGCTTCATCGACCAGTCCAACAAAACATTCTGCCTCTCCCTGCAAACTTCCCCTTGCTGTATCTTTGTTGCAGCTACAAAAGTGCGAATACTCCATACTTTTTTGTGGTTTTGTACAGTATTAAGTTACTAATAAGGTCATAAAGAATCTAATGTTGTTATGAAATCCTATTTTTCCCCTTAAAAAATGTACTCCTGCTTTCTCTTTACTTCCAAAGGAGATCAAATTATGGGATCAGCATATGCAATCCGATGGCTGAGTCATCAGTGGAAAAAGCGCAGAGGAAAGAACTGTAGTTTTCCATTACTTGCAGCAGATAAAATATGTTTGTTTTTCCTTCATGCTACATAGGCGTAATTGCTCAGTTCCTCTTGTATTTGGCATTTCGAATTAGCAGCTTTAGTGACTATTCTCTCCTGAGTCTTCTGAGGCAAGGTGGGCCACCAAGCTGCCAGTTTGATTTTTAGATGATGATAGCGATGAATGTTTAAACTCCTTTCCCACCTGTGTTCTTAGTTCCTGTAGCGCATCCTAATTTTAGGTGACAGCAGCCCATTCTGGCAGCGTAGGTGCCGGCTCACCCGTGGCTGGTCCAGCGTCAGTGCCTGGCCCTGTTGGGCTTGCTCACATACTGTGTTTTCGAAAAAGTAGACGGGAACACAGCTCTTTGCAATTGGTTTCCTGATCAGTTTGTGTTTAGTGTAGACTTCATTCTGAAGTTTAAAAGCATTATATTTGGTTATAAGTTAATTTACTCTGAAAAGCACCTAAAGGCAGTCTTTATTATGGTACACAAGAGTTGGAATCAGTAAAGCGTAGTGGAAAAATTGTGAAGAAGTTGATGAAGATCGAGTGTCAAACAATTTTGTACGGATTCATTGAAAAGCTGACCAGAACTGATATACAAAATCTTTGCTGGTTTGGAGAGTTATTGAAAAATTAGTCCCTGCACTTAAGGAAAACCAAGATTTGAAATTAGATGGACCAAAACGCTTTAGTGTCTTACAATTGTTTTGTTCTTCAGATTTATTCCCTACCTGCTTCTGTATAATGTCATAATGGGACAACTGGCTGTAACTGAAAGCGATACAAAAAAAAATAAGAAAACAACCCAATATGCTTGTAAAATTATGATGATGTGCATTGACTGGGCAGCAAAAACCAAACCCGAAAACCGCCTCTTGCATGACCCAGAAGGATTAGCTTAAATACTGTGCAGGTTTTGAGCCTGCCCTGCAGTTGGTTATCTTATTGAACAGATCTCAAATTCATTTCAGTTTCAGTAATTATCTGAGGTGAGTAACGACGGGCTGTGAATTGACAGCTAGTGTAATGCAAAATTATCATCACAGTATGCAGTTGGCTCATGGCTCTTTCCAGTGCGTGGCCCCCGGCCATCTTTGCGTAGGAACATGAATGTGGCTTCAGAGGTGAGGAGGAAGAGGGCGTTGCTGCTCAGAAGTGATGTCTAGTGGTCTCTCCCACTCCCATAGGCAATTATATACTAAATATTAATGTGCTTCTAGCCTCGATCAGTTCAATTCCCCTGGTTTGAAAGTGAGTGGGAAGAAGGATAAATTATTTGAAAATTGAAGGCATTTATCTATGACATTTAATTAGTGTAAAGGGACTTCTCCCGATCCATGAAATTCCCAGTGCAGCATAAATGTACCTAACCCCCATCAATGATAAGGCCATCCATCAGCTCATATACTCTTTTCTATTACCAGAAGTTTATCCTAGGATCTAGTGAAGGCCATTCATAAATTCATTTTAAAGGTATGTTGTTTGGAGGGGATATTATATAGTATAATTCCAAGCTCAAAATCAAGCTGTGATAACAGCTCTCTATCTGACATACCAAGCCTTCAATCACGCTTTATCACAGTTACAGATGTCGGTAAACGAACAGGTTTTTCTTGGAAACAATATAGATAAGCAAAGGTGGCTGAGAAGGTGCAAAGAGTAATTTGGAGGGGTAAGCAGCCTGGTACACGTTTTCATTTTCAGTATCCTTTGTAAGAAAAAGCACATAAACCCCCCTTATATTTAAAAATTACTTTGAATAATTCAATGAGATGATTCTCTAGCCTTTATTTGCCTGCTCCAAAGTAGAAATGAAGGAATTAATGCTTTGTCAGTCAGCCACATAGGACCTGGTATCAGAGAGCTGCTGAGGGAAGCTGCTATGGGGAAAGCGAAAGCTGCCTTCACTCTCCATTAAGGAGCAAGGGGATGCCCGCTTGTCTGCGTTGAAATGTGGGTCTCAAAGGACGAGCAAAGGAGGATTTTATGAAGCTGGACTGCCCCTTGTAATCACACGGGCTGCACTCGCCGAGCACTAACCTGGGCTGACCCTCCCAGTCACAGCTGCTGAATTGGGAAAGTTACTATTTTTTGTTCTCCATTTTTCTCTGCGTCTACAGAAGTGGTTTGTGAGTGCTGGAGTTTGCAAATGGGACAAGGAAATACTTTCTCCATTATTTTTGTTTTGTTGAAAAGCAACTTTGAACCAAATGAAATCTTTTATTTAAATAGATGTGGAATGATTTCTTTGGCTTTTTTTTTTTAATAATGAATTAGAGCTTGAAATAATTTAGAAGAACAAAAGAAGTTTTAATGCAAAACCACTCAAACTATGATTTGACTTCTCCAAAACTGTCCAGGTTCCCTCCCCGCCTGTTTTGACAAACGTGACACTTCTAAAAGTCAATACGAATTGGGTGCTTCTGGGAAAAGGGTGGGGATGAAGCCCTGGGAAAATGGTTCAGACAAAAAAATGCCTGTTATTTCAAACCCTTAAATCCAGTTTCCAACAAGATTGTATATAAACTGACTCAGAAAAGATGCATAGACCTTACCTCTGTATTTTCATAAATTAGGAATGCAGATAAAACACAGTTTAAAAAAAGGTTAAGAGTATCAAACTAAACCACAAATGTTTGCTTAAAACTTCTCTGCTTGCAATGAGGATACTAACTAATTTGTGGCAGTAGCTGAAGCATGTGTCCAGCTCACTTGCTCGCCAGAGCACTGGATTCAAGCTGATAGTTTATTCTTCTGTCACATGGCATGCATGACATACAAAGGCTCTCACAACTAGTGTCTTTGGTTCTCTCACTTTTTTTCTTGACTATTTTATGATCTCCTCCTCCTCCCCTCATTGCACTTGCCTTATATTTCATTAATTGTATACGACTAACAACATGAGAGTGTTCCTCAACAGTAAAAAAGAATTTCTGAGATGCTGCAGGTAGAGGTGGAACCCCGGTTCTGTGCACCGCAGGGCCTTCTCCTTGCAGCCTCTCCTCAGCCAGCCAATGCCCCCGGTGGCTGCGTCTCCTCATCTCTTGGCACTTTCTCGTGTCGTCTTTGAGCATCTGAGGACGTGCTAGGGCTAGAGCTGGTCCTTCTTACCTGGCCTTCATCTCTGGCCTCAGAAGCCTTCGCTTGCCTTGCACTCAGCCTTATGCTGTTGTTGATGGGGTCATTTGGGGCTATTGATGCATTAATTCTGTTGCTAGATTGAACCCTGTGTTTTCTCCATAAATTTCGCTTCTTGGGACATGCGCATTTCAGATAAGCTGAAGCTGTGTCCTGTGGTTCTGCTTGTGACCTCTGGCCCTCCTCCATTTTGTGGTTGGTTTTGTTCTTGGTTGTTTTTTTTTTAAATTTTTTAATTCTTTGGATGTTTTCCATTTTGTCTAATGACTAGGAACTAGTAATGTTTTCAAGATCCACTTTTCTGAAACGATGCTTTTTGTGAAGAATATTAAATGTCTCAATGACTTCATCGTGCTTTCTGTATTTTGCAGAGCACAAGGAGGGGTAGCTGATTATGTTTGCTTTCTGTTAAATAGTTCGGGACGGGACTCTGCTCGGACACTCCCTGGCAGGTTGCTGCCTCACCTGGGACGCAGCAGGAACTGCCAAGGTTATTTCCCCTCTTCTGTGGAAAAAATGGGGCCTCCACAAATGTCACCGAGTTTGCTTAAATGATATGCCACATTTTGAAGTCTTTGGTCAGCCCGTTATTTGCTTTCTTGCTGAAACACTTCTGTGCCTTCCAGGTGTGGTTATTCAGTGATGCCGTCTGTGTTTCTTAATGGCAGGCAGTGTTACTTACATCCTTCCGCTTTTATTATCATAGAATCATAGGGTTGGAAGGGACCTCTGGAGATCATCTAGTCCAACCCCCCTGCCAGAGCAGGGCCACCTTAGAGCAGGTTACACAGGAACGCGTCCAGGCGGGTTTGGAATGTCTCCAGAGATGGAGACTCCCCCACCTCTCTGGGCAGCCTGGGCCAGGGCTCTGCCACCCTCAAAGTAAAGAAGTTCCTCCTCATGTTGAGATGGAACTTCCTACACTCAAGTTTGTACCCATTACCTCTTGTCCTGTTGCCGGGCACCATTGAAAAGAGCCTGGCCCCATCCTCCTGACACCCACCCTTTAAGTATTTATAAGCATTAATAAGGTCACCCCTCAGCTGTCTCTTTTCCAGACTAAACAGACCCAGTTCCCTCAGCCTTTCCTCATAAGAGAGCTGTTCCAGTCCCCTCATCATCTTGGTAGCCCTGTGCTGCACCCTCTCCAGCAGTTCCCTGTCCTATTATGTGACTGATCATTTTGCGGGAAGAAGAAACATTATGTGGCTTGTACCAGTTCATGCTATATTTGAATTTGGCCTTGTGAGACACTTTTTCAGAAACTGTGTTGTACTTGGATTAAAAACTATCACCCTGAAAATAGTCTATATTACTGAAAAGTGAACCCAAGCACTATTTTGGGGGTGTTTTTTGTTTTGTTTTTGGTTTTTTTGTTTTGTTTTGTTTTATTGGAGTCTGAGGACTAGTTAGCTCTAACTCCAATATCTTAGAGCTACAATGTGGTAAGGTTGTTGTCTTATGGATGTAGGAAAAAATATAACTTTTAGAAATGTATGAATTCTTTGGGAAAAGAAGCCCTGAAATTTTTCTAATAGATCATGGAATTCCCACGTACACGGCAGAAAATAAGGAAAAGGACTTCACCATCCAGGGGTTAATGGTGATAGCTGTCACGACTTGAGCCACAGGCTTCACCAGGAATCTGTATTCAGACCTGGGTTTCGACTGAAAAAGGGCAGGCGGGGCAAAAAAAATCTCTACAATCAAATGCACATTACTCAATACTCCAGTATTCCTGGTGCACTAGAACTTCTCTAATGAGAAATTAAGAATGAGGCAGACCATGGAAGTGAGAAAAAAAACTGATTTATGCCTCAGGAGGAGTGGGTCAATAGTCCCAGGCAGAATGCAAGGTTGAAATATGAAACCATCACATTAGCGTCCATCACTGCAGACCTGTGGTCGTTCTTGAGAAAGGGACCTGCCAATACACTCCCTGTTCCTTGGAATTTATTAATAAGAGAAGGAAAAATTATAAATCACATCTTGGAAAAAATAAAAGCAGAATTGGTTTCACAGCCTGAATCAATGAGCAGCATTACTAGGTTACCTGTTTCAAAAAAGATTGTTTTATGGCTAACGTGTATTTGCACAGAATCACGTCAAAGTGCATTTCAGGAGAAACAGGACTTCTGTATAATTTAAACAGGCAGTTTTCCTTGGACTTAAATAGGAATTGAATAATGCCATAGGCACTTTTGTATTCATATATGATTTAAGAATTATTAAGATAGATTACCACCCTTACAGATGCTGGTGATAGAGGCATGAAGGCACCCAAGTCACAAAAGTAATCTTCTGTTGCACACAAAGCTCTGTAATTGGTTTCTAATTATTGATCAGAGCAGAATTCCTTTTATACAGTAGTGACAAATATTAGGGGATAACTTACATTCATGGATAATTATTACTAAAAGCAGGTGCTATAATCTGTTTAAAAACCTTTGTGCTTTACAGAATGTAGAATATCTTCAAAGCGCTTGAATGTGGTCGTCTCTTGACCATATGGAGGTCAGAGCCTGCAGCTATTGCTTTAACTTCACTTCAGAATGATGTGGGAAAACTCCCAGCCAAAGACAACTGAGCTTTAGCAGGACTTCAATGTGTCTTTGGCCAATGGTCTAGACCAGTCTTTCATTCTGTGCGTTTACTTTACTCCTGATGCTTTAGTATGGTTGAACCATAATTCTCAAATGATACTGCTTTGCATATTTGACTAATTTTTAGGGGTGAATGTGTATTCATCTGACCTGACGGCTGAAAATTTAATTGCTGATAGGGGTATCTTAGTTTTGTGGGTTTTAAGTGCACTTAGTACAGGAATTGCAGCCACAGTAGTACAGGATTTCTCATCAGGCTGTACCCTAGGTTGTGTTCTCTTTCTGGGCAGCAACTTTAGACAACCCAGTCACAAATGGTGTTCCTCAGGGCTCAGTATTGGAGCTGGTTCCATTTAATATCTTTATCGACGACCTAGATGAGGGAATGGAGTGCACCCTTGGTCAGTTCGCAGATGATGTGAAGTTGGGAGGGTTTGTTGATCTGCTTGAGGGTAGGAAGGCTCTACAGAGGGATCTGGACAGGCTGGATCGATGGACCAAGGTCAGTGGTATGAGGTTCAACAAGGCAAAGTGCCGGGCCCTGCACTTGGGTCACAACAACCCCATGAATACTATAAGCTGGGGGCGGAGTGGCTGGAGAGCTGCCCGGCGGAAAAGGACCTGGGGGTGTTGGTCAGCAGTGGCTGAATATGAGCCAGTGGTGTGCCCAGGTGGCTGAGATGGCCAACAGGACCCTGGCCTGTATCAGGAATAGTGTGGCCAGCAGGACTAGGGAAGTGATCATCCCCCTGTGCTGGGCACTGGTGAGGCCCCACCTTGAGTGCTGCGTCTGGTTTTGGGCCCCTCGCTACCAGACAGACCTTGAGGTGCTGGAGCGAGTCCAGAGAAGGGCAACGAAGCTGGTGAGGGGTCTGGAGCACAACTGTTGTGAGGAGTGGCTGAGGGAGCTGGGGGTGTTCAGCCTGGAGAAAAGGAGGCTGAGGGGAGACCTTCTTGCTCTCTACAACTGCCTGAAAGGAGGGTGTAGCCAGGGGTGGTCGGTCCCTTCTCCCAAAGAACAGGCGATAGGACAAGAGGAAACAGCCTCAAGTTGTGCCAGGGGAGGTTTAGGATGGATATTAGGAAAAATTCCTTCACCAAAAGGGTTGTCAAGCATTGGAACAGGCTGCCCAGGGAAGCGGTGGAGTCACCATCCCTGGAGGTATTTGAAAGCCATGTAGATGTGGTGCTGAGGGTCATGATTTAGTAGTAACTTGGCAGTGTTAGGTTAACGGTTGGACTTGATGATCTTAAAAGGTCTCTTCCAACCATAACGATTCTATGATCCTATTCTATGACAACCAGCAGTGTGGGCAGAAGACAGTTCCATCTTCTCTTTCTCTTTACTTCCATTGTTAAGTGGGAGTTTAGAGAGCAAAGCGCTGAACTTGAAAGTTTTTTTTCCAATTTTCTGCTCACTATATGGAAAAAAACCCTATTGTCTCACTGTAGAAAAGCTTGTGATTCTGAGAAGTTGCAGAAATGTTTAATCCTTTCCATGAAGGACGAAGCTGGATGGAAGGGGAAGAGGGAAAGGGACAATGCTCACTCCCTATGCCAGGGGCAGAGCGGGAAATGAAATGGGGGGTGATCAAGGCGGAGAGAGAAGGGAAAATAGAGTGGATCTTAGAACCTGCTCTGAATTTAGAAGTAAACTAAGAAAGAGGGTTGGTCCGGAGCTGTTAAAGTCAAAGGAGGCTCATATGGAAAGGGAGCGGTGGTGGCGGTGCCGGGGGCATCCCCACGGAGGCTCTTGCCACCTCCCTGCTTTCTCTGTGGGTTTCTTTTTAATCTGGACACGGGGGAGGAATTTTCCTGTAACATACCTTCCAGCTGGGTGTGGGAGGTGTTTAGCTTCATTGCCATCTGCTAAGGAGGTGTTAGAGAACAGAGAGGGCTTTTTCCCTGTTCTATTTCAAGAAAGGGAAAAAAAGGAATTTGTGTGTGTTTCTGTGTCAGAGCTTGCAGCTTACAGTAATAACAGCAAACCCCCATATAACAGCTGAAGAAGTTTTCATATACGCTTGTACAGAAATGTGAAATAATTATTATAGTCAGTTCTTTTCAGTGTTACTGTAATAGCATTTTTTTCTCCCAGAGCAATACTCTATTACAGACAAAATGGACAAAGAGTTAACAGCCAATTCTGTGCTCCTATACTAATAATTTATTGTTATTATTACTTTGAATTGACATTGTTGGGCCACTACATAAAGAAAATTGGAAGCAATCAGTCAGTGACTCTAGTGTACTTACTTTTCACACAAAACTGAGATAAAGGCTCCAGCACCCTATTGACGATAATCTAGGTCAGGGCAACCCTGTGAATACAGTTCAGCTTATTTGCATCACTCTGCTTCTGATGATGGCTGAAATAAAGCAACGTCAAACATTTTTTAATAGCCCTCATCGTGGAAGCACTTTCACAATGTATTATGATGAAGTGGTCATTTCCTTATGGCACTCGTGGCCACGCACACCAACCCCCTTGTGCCCCTGGTCACTCTCTTCTGCTGAAACCAGCAGGGGCCCGTGCACAAATCTCAACAGAAAGGGGATGGTGGGCTGAGGAGCAATTCCTCTTTTAAAGCATGGGCATGATAAAGTTATACCTATATTTCTGAATATGCTTGCAGAAGACTGGTGTTTCCTTCCATGGCTAGTGGAGCCTGTTAGTGCACCAAATGGCTAAGAGTATATTCTATGAGCAAATAAATAATATACTCTGTGTTTATTTGTGCCTAACTGATCGCTGAAAATCGGGTCATTGTGTCTAGTCAAAACTTCATCCGAAACAATTTTTGCTTTGTCTTTATTATGCTTTTGTGTAAATATGCATTTCTTTAGATAGTCCAATATGGCCAAAATTAGTTCCAGCTCAGTAATTCAGTAATATTTGAAATTAATTGTTGTGCTTTTACTAAGATTTGCTTCATCAAAACCTTTCTCCAGTTGCTGGAGTGTGGACGGAGATGAACAGATCTTCTGGTCAAGTACAGACTGATGATGGTTATAAGGTCAATGTATTTCACTTTTATTTATCTTGAGTACGTACATAATAGAAGAATATGCTTTCCCTGAAAGAACATATAAAATACTACATTACTATGTTCTCATTTCAAGGTAAATATTTCACTGAAATATTTCACTTTATGATGCTCATGTCCCCTGGCTCAATTCTGCTTGTGATGGGCTCCTGTTTGAAACACAGCCTGGAGGCTGGGGACCAGCACGCTTGGAAGTAGCAATGTGACACAATCCGAGTGGCCTAAATGGCATTGTTATTTCAAGCTTCTGCACCTCTGAATGACTGCAGCAGCTGAATCACCATGTTTCCTCAGGTTTCCCAGCCTGATACGGTACTGACTTGCAAATATTTATTGATGTGAGTAATTTTGTCTGTGACTTCAATGCATATACATGTATTTTCATTACAAACTTAGTACAAACTCTGCTGTTTAAATTAGTGGAATACTGCAGCTGTTTTAATCCCTTTGGAAAGATGCACGGTCCCATCCTTACCACTGATGCTGCTGAGGGAAAAGCTGAATCATGTGCGTGATGAGCATCAGTCGGGTTTCTGCAGTGTTGTTATAGTCTGAGGGTTTTGTGTGTCAGTAGGTGTCAGCATTCAGTTACTGTGTAATTGAGCAGCCTGATTGAATACTCATGGCAACACGCCTGCAGAATTAATGCCAAGTACTCTACAAACTGTGCTTTAGGGTAGGATTATTCAGCCAGAAGTTTCTCGATACACAAAGGGGAAAAAAAAGACTTAAATCTCTGTTCACTGTCCAAAAACCCAGTTTCATCCCTGAAAATAATGCCCTGCTACTTCATGGTTGTTTGATAACGCACGGTGCAAAAGTAAGCACCTACCTGTACAGTCTCACTGGTGTTTGGACTTGGGCATGCATCGGTACGGGTGCTGCCTCCGCTGTGCTGGGTACGGTGCGTGGGGCTCCTGCTGGCGGGGTGATTGCTCCTTTCCCTTTAAAAGCTGAGATAACTCTCAGCTGAGCTTCTGCGATAAACCTTTGCCGATAGCTTCAAAGCACACGTGGTTGCACCATGGTACAACCTCAGTTTGCTCTCCAGGCTTGTAAATCTAGTTTAGCGTTTGGCTGATGGGTTAGGATTAACTGCGATGTATGCCAGAAGGGCTAGCTTGCCTGGGGATGCTGCAATCCTATTACGGTAATGAGGATACTTCTAGAAAGGTTTTTGGAGGCGTTTCTGAGCAGACATTAGCTGGGAAAGTGGAGTGGTAGGACTATCGCTCTCCTTACCGGTGCCTACTCGTTTTCAGGAAAGATGCTCTGAGGAAGAGGAGCTCTATGGCTCTTCTGTAACGCAGAGCTTCAGTTTGGGCCATTTGTGCAAGGAAACCATATGGTAACATAATGAATCTGGAAATGACACAGATTACAGTCTAAGTACCACTGGAAAGTAAAGTAATACATAAAAGCTCTTCTGTATAAATGCATACACTGTGAGTTGGGTTCCTAAAGGTGTTGTTAATACTCTTAAATTACCACCCCAGCCCTGTGCATGTAAGTCCATACATGCACAGTCCTTGCTAAATGCTCCAGCCATGAACCAGGACCCACCTCTTCACACAGATAGTAGTTTGGAACGGATTAATTTGCTCTCTGTAATTGGCTTCGCGAGGAGCAGAGAACCCCTCCCAACTGAGATCTGGTGCAGCTACTTCATATCAACCCTAAGACAGTTTCCTCCAGTAGAAGCAGAGATTTAAGTTAAATTGGAAAGGCTCAGATATGCCTATATTTGCTATTTCTTCCCTCTTCTCTCTCTTCCCACCCACTGTAACTGCTGACATCAGTTGAAACACCAAGAAGCAATACTTCTTTCACAGACCTAGTGTGCAAATGACATTGGATTTATGTACCTGAAGGGGGCTTGCTTGCCTTCCCAGACTTGCAATCTCAGAAAAATTTCACCCGGCTGCAAAATGCAACTGTAAGAGAAATGTGCTATATTCTCCAGCGAGCGCAGAGGACAGTGAAGCGATCAGACAGCTCTCGGTGGTGTCTGGGTCCTCTGCTTGGCATTAGGAGCAGATTAGATCTCATGTCAGGCAGCAGCAGCGCCCAAGGCAACGTCTCTCCGGCTCGATGGTTTATGGTCCAATTCAGTCGATTAAAGGTCTTTTTGTATCTTGTCTTAGGAAAAAGTCCTGGACTGGGAATCACTTTATACCCCATTTATTATCAGCAATAAGGTGGCCCTGCAGGTTGAGAAATTCCAGCCTTGAGGGATTATCCAAAGAACATCACTTGCCCTCACCATCCCAGCCCCTTCCCTGGCGAGTCAGGGAAGCAGCAGTGGACTCGTCTCTGCTTCCTCGGTGGCCACGGACCGCTGCTCCCATACGGCGTAATGAACCTCTTCTGACTGTGCCTTTGACGTTGGGAACACGACGTGTCCCAGTCAGCAGTGTGCCGCGAGAAGGGAGGGTGTCATCTGCCAGTTCCGATGCGTCCCCCTGCCTGTGTGTCCCCCTTGTTTCATCAGCCCAAGTCTCAAATAATTCTTTTGTAAGGTAATTAAAATCTAAGGGCAAAAAGTATTGTTAATCATGCAGCCGTGGAGATGGCAGTGCAGAGATCTGTATTATTATTACTGATTTACAATATTGGTGAAGGAAAAATAATTATCAACTATTCATCAAGCATTCCTTTTAACCATCATGCTGCAAGAATACAGCTAGTGCTGGCAACTAATCTCCTTGTAGGCTTTTGTGAAAAATGCAGGATTATCCCCTTCATTTCACCCATTCAGCTTGTTTCTAGCTCATTTTGCTTTGCTATTTCTCTAAAGAATGCCAATTCTGCTTCATGACTCCATCTCTTCCTGGCTGACACATTGATCCTTCCTCAGGAGGCTCCTTACTGTTTTCCTCGGTAGTTCAGCATTGTATTCTAACCTCAGTATAACGATTTCATTTAAAACACTAAGACTTCCTCGTTCTACTGCGTTAAAATATGCTACGTTTTGCTGTGGTGCTGTCTGCACTGAGCAGCCCAATGCAAGCAGAAGTGAATCAGGCTTGTTTGCAGTAAGAAGCGGCATGTTTTAATTGGATCATTATTTTTAGGAGGGACCATGATAGTGCTGCATCTTGCAGCATCCGGACTCCTCAATTGAATTCTCTCTCTTACATACTCTCAAAGGAAGAGGAGGGAAGGTTTCTGTGAGTGCAGAAATGGAAGTGGTGCTGGCGTTTGTCAAATTTGAGAGGTACATGACACTATGAATTGTGCTGTAACAATTGTGATAGAAACACTTGGTAATCCTTGACCTAGGACCAGCTGTCTGTACCGTGATATGGCTAAAGATGACAACGTACAGCTGCTGAGCCACGCGTGGGTGTGCGTGCTTAGGCAAAGCAAAGGAAGTTAGGACATGGGCATGTAGTCAGGGTTCAAAGTACAACCCCCAGAAGCTGGGAAGAGAAAAAGCAATTAAAAAAAAAGCATTGGGAGTTTTTTGCTTGGGGATCCACTAGTAGTTAGAAGAAAGACTACTATGCTCTGAGGGCTGGGCTTTTCCTTTGCAAAAGTCAACTTGTGGCCAGAGCACAGGCACCAAGGCAGCTTGGCCAGTTTAGTTTCTGCGTCAGGGTTTGATCTTTCTACAGTTGTTAAGGCGATGTGAAAACTTCTCCCATAAGGCTCCTCAGCCATGTCTTCTGACAAATATGGGGACACTTTTAGTTACCATTTGATTTTGGTAAAAATCTACCTGTCTGCAGATTGGGCAAACACTTTGTGAGTAGATTGTCTACCATACAACAAATAAAAGCAAAATCCTGTTTAACTGAACATGGAAAAGTAGAATCTCTGAACAAAAATGTGGTTTAGGATTTGAATTATAAAATATTTTCAGTCCCAAATTAAGTTGTTTTACTTATGCATTTATTTTGGAATTGCATCTGAACCAAACAAGCGTGCTGAGTTCACGCAGGTTGACTGCTCTTGCTGGGTGACACCTACCTGGGCTTACCCCCCTTAGAGTGGGGGCTTTCACCTTTGAGAGGGACAATTACTGACCTTCAAACTAGTAGCAAATGGAAATAAGCATCAGTTCTAACCATCGTTACGGAACTAGAGAGAGAAGCCGCTGGTGGATTTTCTTCTCAATAACCCCAGAAGCACCACGGCCCCCCCTTGTAGTGGTGGTACTTCAGCAGCACTGCAGCTCTGTTCCTCCTGTTCCTTAAAATACATCACTTCTATCATATGCTGGCAGGGTCAAAAGAAAAATAAACAGGGAACCTGGCTTAGACCCAGAGCTGACATGAACTCCTCTGCACCTTAATACCTTGACTCTACTGGTATTCACTCTTTTCTTCCCTCCTTTTGTGCTTAGATATTGATGTTGATTTTTGTACCCGTACTAACCTTGCATAAATTCTGATGATGCCTACGGTCAATACTTCTATATTGTTATTTGATCCTATTTTCCTCCTTTCCATAAGAAATTCACCAGCACGTGATGATTTGATTTTCCTGGCACCCCACTTACTTTTCACTTTTCTTTATCAGTTGATTTACTGCCTCTAGACAGAAGATGAATAGTTTGCACTTTGTACTCTTAAATCAAAATGGAATGGAAAAGACTGGTTTAATCATATTTTATTCCAACCCCACTTATCTGTATCACCTATTGCTTAGCCCTGTCAAGAGTGATATGTCTGCAATATCCTACGTTTGCTGTTTGCTCACCACAGTACCACAGGTTTTGATTATTCATGATTCCAGCATTGTTTTATAACAAAGCTGCGTGAAAAGCTCTCCGAGCAGCTCATCGTTGATTCCGATGGCTTAAAAAATGAGGCGGACTTCAGTTGGGAATAGCAATCCAATAATGGTTTATATTTCCATTTAAACCTCTCCATATTTTGAATATGAACTGTAAGCTCGGTCTTAGTTCAGCATGATTTTTACATATATTCTTAACATTAAAGTTATATGTAGCTGGAAAGTTTGAAATATATTTTACCTGAAGTAGTGATGTCCAACGTGCCTGAAGAAGT
This sequence comes from Dromas ardeola, assembly GCA_013398915.1. Taxonomy (NCBI): domain Eukaryota; kingdom Metazoa; phylum Chordata; class Aves; order Charadriiformes; family Dromadidae; genus Dromas; species Dromas ardeola. Next base: position 495,845 of record VYZM01017511.1, read on the forward strand.
AAAATCCCATCACCATTGGACTAATCGTTATTTTAGCATGGGCTTGTCAAATCTGGGTCTTAATGCAAAAAGTGGGTTTGCATTTCTGGTTTGAGCTTGATTGACATTGGATTGTGAAGTTGAAATTAAAGCAAATTAATTACAATATTTTAAAAAATTTTACATATGTGTGTGTATCTACATAAACACATATATTTAAAGCACCTTTTTTAGGTGACACAGTGTTTTTATCTTGGATGAAAACAAATGTTTGAACCCGTTTTTCATTAATGGTTCAAGCTTCATGGATACACCTCCCTAATGTTTTGGATAAGGGATCTGGGAACAAGCAATCTATTCTTTTCATGGTCAAAATTATACCATTAAAACTATTTCTGTTTAGCTTGACAATGCAAAATGTTTTAGATCTCAAAATACTACAGGGTGGAAAAACTGTAGATTTCAAAATTAAATAATCAATGAGTAATGTTATATATACGGAGCGTTCAAATTATGGTTCCTCAAAAGAAAATCTCCGACAGAGGCAGACAGCGACAGGATGTTTTTTCATTGCTTTTTTCTTGAACTGTATTTGAGCGGACATGATGTGTGTAGAGGAGCTGACCTTTAAAGGGAGTTGGGTTTTCAACCTGAAGCTCACTGAAGCTTTCTGCTCTCCTGGACTGATCTCCGCTTTTAGTGATAAAGCAATTAAAGATATCCTTTATTTGATCAACTGGAGAGCACCATTGGTGTAATTTTCATTTTGCTTCTTGCCTGTTGCCAGAATACAAAATGATTTATAATGTCTGGAGCAATACTGTGTGTGGCCCTGAACAGTTTACTCAGAATTTTCCATTTCTTCCACTGGCGTGTAGCCACATGAATGATAGTATGTGTTTTTACTTGTTTGCTGTTTTGTTGGCTGTGAATCAAGCAATAGAATAGCTTTTGTGTTCAACGTCAAAGGCTCAGACTCAAGACCAGGTTCTGTGTCATCACTTAGCGCTGTGGCCCCTTTGAGGGGACTAAGCTAAATTGAATTATATCTTTTACAAGTCTAAAGCTAAAACCACACTCCTGGCTGAGCAAGGCTTTTCAAAGTTATACAATTCACTGTTTTCTTTTTTTATATATATATACATATATTTATAATATTTTTACAGCTTTCTCCACAATCCAGTTAAATCACTTTTCTATTTTGACCGCTCATCATGTTACTATGTACGAGTTCCTTTTCAACAGCCAAAGGAAATTATTATAGTCCAAAATACTGCATTATTGAGATTAACATACAACGTTTAGTTCAGTCAGGCTAACTGAATTATTGGCCACCTCAGCCTGTGAGCCATTGTGTGATTCACGCTGAACCACCACGGGACAGCGGGAGAGGAGGGCTGGAGGATGAACATCTAATACTAGCTTTAAATAATAAGTGCAAAACTGTTTTAAAGGTCTTGGCTTGCCCAATCAATAACACCCCCTCCCCCCCCCTTTTTTTTTTTTTTCATTCTTAAGCTTTATTGAGTCTGAATTTGTTTTTAAAGCTATGGGAATCGCTGAAGCTGTAATCTTCTACTCCAGTTACCCATGGCAGTACTTTGCTATGTCTCACCACTCAAAGCCAGTTAATGAAACCTAAGGTTTTCCCTCTACACAAGTAAGTGAAAAGGTTATAATGGGTACCTTGTGCTCCATTGCAACATCTGGGAAAGTAGCCAGGGGGTATTTAGAGAAAGAGCTCACGAGCCCTGTTTGCAGGTAGTTGGTTGAAGTGGTGGGTGGTGCGGAGATCAGACCGTCCAGAGCTTGTGCTCAGGGGAAAGAAGCAGCCAAGACTGAGGCTTTTTTTCAGGAGAAGCTGAGGCTCCTTGGCGGAATGGGAAGCTTGTGCACTCCATGGCTACTCACTGTAAAGCATAAGAGCCCTCTGAGTCCCTCTGCCAGCACTGGGACACCCACCAGGAGCTGTAGCTGCTGAATGCCTCCCATGTTATGCTGAAGCGAGACCTGCTCTAAAACTCAGGAAATCAACAGGCTTTTCCTGGCGTCCTTAACTGTCACTATGTTATTAAATTGCTCTTCTTCTCTTGCTGTTTTTCTTACTATATTTGTTATTTTTAAGATTGATGCAGCTGCAGAGCCATGTCTTACTTGGCTATCATTGAGATCTTACTGAGTGTTTAAAGATGGCTTTCATCCTTTTGAGCCTAACTTTGCCTTGGCTTTCTTGGCTGACAAATGAAGGAAATGTCCTCTAGTGATGCCTGTCTTTCTCCATCAGTTATGGAATAGCAGCCAGACACTGCTTCAGCAGCTATCATTGAGGTGAAAAATACCCTCCCTGTCCGAAAGGACATAGCTGTAAAAAAATAATGGTGGAGACTGTAGGTGGCCCTACAAGTTATTCTGCCCTCGGAAGAAATCTTTCTAACTTGCATCTATTGCCGTCATTCCTGCTTTCTTCTTTGTCAAAAAAGCAACTTCATCTGGGGGATCCATTGCTGTTTTGTGCCTGCTGTCTTTGGAAACAATAGAGGAATTATGGAAATTTCAGTTAGGAAAATGGTAGTTTTGAACAGAATGTCTTTGGTTCTGTTTCTTCCAGAGCACACTTAAAAGTATGCATAGAAATCAGTTCCAGTGCTAAAGCTCAAATTGTCTTGTTAGATTGTCACTTCTGAGTGAAGAAATGGATTGAAATTGATTTTTATTTTTTCCTTTACACGGATATCCAAGTTTTTTGTGTCAGTCTGATTTGACAGAATCTGAGATCTGTCTTCTTTTTTTTGACTGCTGACAGCTCAGTGTCTTTGACAGATAGGGGAAAGTTTTATGCACTTCTGATAGGGATTACTGTGTCTAACATTCTTTTCCTTGCATTTCTCTTGAATGCAATACAAAGTTGACTCCAAAGTGAATGGATCCTGGTTAAGACATAAAGAGCTTTGAGACGTAGCGAGCTTTAATACGTACATTAACTAAATTATCCATCTGTGATTTGTGGAGTTCAGGCATCACGCCCCTGACTTTCCACCAGCTCATAACTTTCCTGCAAGAGGTCACATCGCTGTTAAATGCCGTTCTGAACATCTCTGCTGAGGGTACTGCTCCTGTGAGCCCTCGGGACTGTCGGAGGCACAACACCGAACGCTGCTGACTGCTAGTGCCCTGGAGCTGTGTCTTCTCTTTAGATCAAAAACTGAAAAAAAAAGCTCCAAGATCCCTCAATATAGATGCATCTTTCACAGTCCCAGCACATGTGTCCCAAATGGGGCGAGGGGGCTCACTGTTAAAGTTTTTAATAGCTCCAAATTTTTCTCTCTAGGTAGAAGCCATGTCTACTGCTTTAGAATGAAAACCAAAAAAAATGTTCCTGCATAAGCTTTCTTTGTCAGACTACAGCTCTGGCTGAAAAAAACCTGAAGGACTCTGGTGACCTGAAGCTACACAGCTTGCTTTTAATTTTTTTATTTTTTACTTTTTTTTATTCTGTAGTAGGATTATTGGGATTAATTTGTTCCAGTCAATCAGATTGACTCAGGCCGGTCTCTGCTATGTAGTTATACCTATGTTCTGTAACGCAGCAGAGGTTGAAACACTGATAGTTTTGCCATTGGCATTGTAGGGTTCAGATTTCAGCTTTCACACGTGGGACTGGAAAGCAGTGTGGCCCCACAGATTTCAGGTGCATCGAGCAATGGTGTGGGAACAGATTTTTCCATTGCTTATACAAATGACTTCTAAGTAACCTTCATGAATGCGACAAGGAAGTATTTTGCAGTCTGAAAATGGTATGATTATTCCCAGGACTTTCTACTCCCTGTGAATGAATGAATATTTATTGTTGAATGTAGCTAACAATACAAAGATGTACACTTAGTCTGTTATTGTCCAATAATATTCAGTATGCTTCCCCTGAAATTTAAATGTGTTCTGTCAGACTGGCCTCTGCTGCATCCATGCAGTGAAGTGATTCTGTAAAGCACATGTGATTTACTTAAATTAATTTTACTGTCTGTACTGTACTTTTATCACCATTATTAAGGCTCTGGTACCTATAACGTTTGAGTTTGTCATTGCCCATCTTCCTCTCTTTAATGTGCAATTACCATACACTATTTCAAATTTCTCAGCGTGAACTTGGAAGTAGAGGTAAAGTCTAAGCATAATTCGAAGTGCGTCCCCGTGCAGGAAGAAGACATCTAGTAATTATCGAAGTGAAAAATCCGTCTTGGGAAGCAGAGGGGCAGAGGTGGAGCGTGGAGGCCAGAGGGCAGGGGCGAGCAGGAGAGGTGTGTTTAGAGCCCAGACTGCCAGCTGTAACCCTGGTGCTGCTGGTGGCAGGAGACCCTCCCATTGCGCCATGTCACTGCCATACCCAGCTGAATTATTCTGTTGACTACTGCAAGTAAACCAGGCTGGATGTCTACGGTCAGTAGAAAAAACAATAAAAATAAAATTAAAAAAAACCTCGCAGAAATGAAGTCTGGCACTAATAACTTCACTGAGAAGCCAACAGTGAATAATTTGGAGATGAATGGGTGAAGCCAGTCTGTGACAGTGGCAGTAAAAAAGTGCAGTGCCTTGTCAAATGCCCAGCTTCTCATTCCCTGGCTGTTTTTCCCACAGAAGCATCCTCTAGTCTCTCTGCCTCGTTGATTCACTGTCTATTTGCAAATCACATTTGAAAACATATTTCTCTGGCGGTTATAGGTTCTAATTTCTTTTTTACTCTGCCATTATTTTAACTCTATAACTGCATTACATAACTCTGTAAATCATCGTGGGAAATAATTTATGTGAATTATATTGTGTGGAACAAAGGTATATTGTACCCAACTGCATAAGTAATTTATCTGTAAATTCTTGGCACAACATTCTTCAAGTTGGGCAGATACTGAGCACGAGAAAATGTTGTATGAAGGCGTTCATCAGCGGAAAACTGTCCCAAAATGAGTTGCCGTTTGGCGTACCTAATGCTTGATGGATTATTCTGTCTGTCTTGCTAATGCGAGTAAAGGTTTTACTCTCAGAATGACAAACAAATGTATGTTGGTACCAGGTGTTTGAGGACTGACAGTGTTAAATAAAAGTGATAAACAAGGGCGAAGCATCTCTTTAACAGCACATAGTGGCTACGGTATGTAGTAGAGGTAGATTTCAGATATTATGTACTGCCAGTTGTAAATGAATCCTTATTTGAGCTCATTCATAGGTCTCTTCCAGTGCGTGATCTGTAAATGTTTCAGAACTCAGGCTGCACTGGAACGCAGTGCTCACGGGAGCCTGCATGTCGCAATGGGCTGCAGTTAACTCCAAGTCATGTGGTGTTTAAGTTGGTTCCCATTAAATGATTTATTGATCAATAGTAGGTACATACCTGCAAATACTGCAGATGAACATGCAAATATCATTCTTTTGCTGGGGGAGGGAAACTGGTGTAAACTAACTAATTTAGTAAGTTAAAGTTGACATTCATCTGTTTAACTAAATAAGTCAATTATATGTTCAATCTGATTGCTGATGTCTTTGATTACAGTAAGGAAGGGTTATGTACTTAAAATGTTCATAGCAACACCTTTCTAGTCTTTTCCGTGGGTATTTGGGGGGGGGTGTTCCTTAATTCTAGTCACTATGCTACTTTCTAAAATTAATCATCAGTGGTGTTCATTGGGAACTGGAATGCGAGTGTTTCACCCAGCAAAAGCTTTCTGCTGGAATCTATTCTTGTGTTGGATCCTGAGACGTTGTGATTTCAATTCTTATTTTTTTTTTATTTTGATCAGAAATTTAAGTTTTTTTTATTGCAAACACTAGACTTTTGTATGACCAGTTCATACACCCTGTATGTATCGGTACATGCATGCGTATATTTAGTTAGGTTTGTCTCCTTGAAAAAGATACAACATCTTTGAGTATTTCATATGGTGCTGTTACCCCCCTCTAATAACGAAGGGCAAAGGTAGAGAACCTACTGCTGGCGCTGGCGGGTGCTTTATGCAGGGACCATTTCATGTATTCAGGGCTTGTTGTCTGTTCACTCGGCTCAATCCCTTACTGACAAGCTTTGCAACGGAAGATATGCAACGTATGTTGGCTCTTCAACTACATTTTTTATAATTTTGCTTGGCTCTTATGGAAAGCCTTAGCACCTGCCTGTCTAAGCAGGCAAAAGGGGATACATCTATTTGCTGGAAGATGTGGGTGAGGGTTTTGGGGTATTAATAAAGAAAAAGCCTGTCACCACAGTGTCATGGGCTTTCCCAGCCTCCAGCAGGTTGCAGCTCTAGGATTTCCCAGTCCTTTAACCTTCCTTTTAATGCTCCACTTAGCCACGCAGCAAGCAGGTTTTATTTCCCCTACGTGTGCACCTTCATCTTGACCCAGAAAGACAATTATTTAAAATTCCAGGGACCGGTTAATCTTTGACATGCTTGCGGCAGACAGGGCAAATCAGGTGCCTGTGTAAGGCAGCCATCTGCCTGGTCGGCGATGTCGTGAGAGCAGGAGGGTACAGGTGAGCGAGGAGCCAACAGAGATTTATGGGGCTATTTCTGCAGCTGAGACCTCCTTTCAGCAGGGGCAGATCCCTCGTGAAGCGCATCCAGAGATTTCATCTGGGTTGTGGTTTTCATCCCAGTCTTGATCATGGACTGTCTTAGATATAAATTCAAGCCAGCCTCATGGGTGAAAGCGATTTTACATTTGGAATTCATGTTAATCCATGTCACAAAACATTGCCTGTACTGTACAAGGAGGTTTTTCCCTTGTCTGATGGCCCAGCTCTGTGTTGGTCTGATCACAGCGCTGAATGGCAAAGAAAAATTTTCAGTGTTAGTTCTTCTCTTATGGATGAGTGCGCTTTTTTCTTTTTTTCTTTTTCTTTTTTTTTTTCCCCCTTTATAGACCAGACTGAAGGATGTATTTGATCACCAAAAGTTAATTATTAAAGAGGGAAAGGAAGATTCATTTCAAAAGCAGATGGTTCTTAACATTCACGACAAACTGGCAGCAAGTCAGTTTTCCTCAAACTCTGCGGACCTTTATCAATATGCAGCTGAGTGACAAATGAAAATAAATAATGGAAAGAAAACTACATTGACTGGGGTTTGGGTTTTTTCTTTTTTTTTTTTTTTTTTCCTGTGGAAATAGTATGGCCTTTTTTTACAAGCAAAGGAAAGAAGGCAAAGAGGGTGAAGTTTTGAGATTCATTTCTGGATCTGCATGGTTCACTGATTTATGTGCCATATTACATCTGTTCATCAAATTAAAGCCATTTTTATAGGGAATAATGCAAGCTAGTATCCTAAAGAGCAAAATTGGGGTTTTTTGCAAGGCAACAACGTATTTAGGTTAAAAAAATATATATGAAATATGCCTTTAAAGAATATAGTGATTTAATGGTTCTTCAGTTACGGAAACCATAATCAGTGTGTGCGTGGGGAAAATAGCCAGGCAATGAATAAGTACGTTACCCTTTGTCTGCTGTAAGGGCTTGTGCTGATACACTTTGATAGGCATTGGATAAAACCCCAAATTCGCTGCACTCCATAGGAGTTTTGAGTCTTTCAGGGCTTTCACTTAAAAATTCATTAAGAAATAACTATTCTAGGCAGAGCTCCAACCAGCTGGCATGTTGGCTACCAACCCTTTCAGAAATAGGATTCAAGGGCTTTTACATGTTTGCAAACCAACCCCTCTTGATATGTGTGAACTTTCCTTCCCTCCTCCTCCCATCCCACCTTATGCACAAAAATACCAGGCTGTTAATTCTAAAAAATACTGATGCAAATTACAGTTGCTTCAAAACCACTTTTACTGTGAAAACAGCCGAAGGAATGAATGCATCCAGTTTCTAATGCCATACATAGAAAGCACCTGCAGAAAGCTCCTTGGAAGGTCATAGGAAGTAGAAAATTAAACTTAGGGGTTTGTTATAGCTGTGTAAGATGATGGGCCGTTCTTTTGAAAACATCTCAATAACATAAAGACGGTAGAATAATAATAAATTAATTTCAGAATAAAATAGTCTGTCAAATACCCTTGGAAAGCTTGATTTCTTCTCTAGGGCAGTATTGCACTTAAGTGGCTATTTAAGTTTTGAACCATAACAGTACGGTCCTGGTGGTATTGCACGATTTATCGTGAACACTTACAGTATATACAACATGGGAAGTGGGATGATGTCATCTGGCATGTTAAACTGGATTTTCCTTTGAAACTTGCTCTGAACAATGTTAAAACAAGTTCCAAATGGATGAATCCCATCAAAATCCCCATGCAGTGGCTTATCTGAAATTCTGTATTACCACTTCAATAATATAAAGGGTTTGGTTTCACTTTGTTTTGATTTTAAGTTGCCCAAATGTGTTTATAGACAAATTTGGCTGTGCAGTTTCTTTGGCCTTTAGCTTATGGTGAAATTTTTAAAATATATTTGTCTCTCTACCTGTGAAAACAAAAAGCCACAATTGATATTAATCTCAAAATCATTTCTGTACATTTGCCGTACCTGAGATGCCCTTTTGCCGTGGGAACCGAATCTCTGTCTCCCCGCGGGCCCTGGCTCGGACCCGCGCCCGCCTCTTCCACATCCAGGCGCTGAGTTTCTGTGCACGGTCATTTCATCCCAAAACGCTTGCAGTAGGCTGGAGGGTAGGCTTGGGTGCAGTTCTTCCTAGCTGGTAAAACATCTCTTTTTGCGGAAATGGGTCCGAGTCTTTCTGCAGATACAATAGAGAGAAAAGTCCGATCTGGGCTGAATGCCAGCTAGGCACTACGCTTAAGTAATAAGCACAATTATCTTGCTAATAAACACCAACTTTGAATTAAACTCATGTTTGCAGATATATAGGATGCTTAAATGTTAAGTGGAATTAATTAAAATCTGAAAGAGGTTTGGTCACAGGCAAAGATAAAATAGTGAATAATTATGCTTGCTTTCAGTATTGTAATTACCTTACTTCCTTTTAGAGTTTGGTGCTTGCCTTAACTCACCAAGGGAAAATAGTGTTAAAGCTGTGACGGTTTTGCACAAACAAATATTTTCACCTTAAAATAACATCCGCTGAATCACATAATAAGATGGAGAGATGTATTATTAGTATAGAAGTTTTCTGTAGATAAACTTCAAGCCTAAGGCGACGGAGGTGATGTTAACCCACCACCCACGCACCGCCGGAGGGTTTTGTTAACACCCCCCTCGGTGCGTGCTCAGGGTCAGGTTATATCAGGTTAAGATTCTGGCTGTTCCAAGGCTGTTTTCTAAGTCATCCTTACTCTCTCGACGGGGATACTGGAGATAATCTTGCTAATTCACTGTACACAGCGGAGTATTATCACTCGCTTTTAAGTACTCTTAATCTTCTCTTTCTGTTTGTCACTCTGGGTTGTGTCAGTCCTCTGAGCATCACCCAGCGGTTTTGAGATGAGTTGTTTATGAAATCTGATCCCAAAAGATCCTTCACAAGTACAGGAAGGTATTATTCATATTTAACAACGTGGAGACAGAGCTAACGTTTAGTTCAGACAATTAAATAAGCTACAAACTTGCTGCCAGCTGCAGTCTTTAAAGTGCTTTACTGTGTCATCCCTGTCCTGTGCTAGTGTCGGGCAGGTCTCAAAAGGAAGAGAAGAGGGAAAGTCTTATCTTTTTGGTTTTCTGTCGCTTTTAGACCTGAGGGGTTTTTGTTTCTGTTGAACACTGGCAGGTGTTCTTCCCGCAGTCCAGAAATAGTTTTGAACATCTGTGCCCCATTCACCTGCCTGGTATTTTCCTTTTAAGTTTTAATCTTACTTGGGATCCAGGTAGACACATATTTAGTTTATTGCATTGAGCAGCAGCAGAAGAGACTGTTCCCTGCCGTGGAGGTGGACTCGGGAGAGGACTTCAGGGTAGGTAGCTCTGTGAGGACCCTTGCCAATCATAAGCAATTTCCCTTTAAATCCTTTATTTTTGAGGGAGGGGAGAGATTCATGGGATCATTGCCATCCCTGTGCTTCTGCACTGACATTAATCGAGCTCCTCTGCCAGGTAACTCTTCCCCGTGGGTCCCTCTTAAAGAGAATTTTCTACTTCAAAGGCTCTGCAGGAATCTAATGCATCTCAACTACCCCGTCCAGCGAGAACTCTGAGCCATCCAGGAGTTTGTTGCTGAAATCCTTCCATCTGTAATTACAGCGAGACTCTGCCTGATGTGGATCTGCATCCCAGCGGGATCCTCGTGCTGATGGGAAGGCGGTGAGTGCTCCTCTTCTTCCCTCCTTTGCTTCCTGCCATCTCTGACGTTTTTTGAGCTTCACCTGCCCTATAAACCAAACCCCTCATCCTGGAGCAAGGATGTATGCTTTCTTCTCCCTTTTTTTAAATCCCATTGCCTGGCCAGTACGTGAAGGGCTTTTCATTCTTCCAAACTAGTAAATTAGGTCAAGGTCTAGCTTACTGGGAAAGCTGAATGTCTAACACCATGCACTCACTTGGAGACCTTTCCAGAGTGCCACTAGCATGCACAGGCATGTCTGTCTACTCACCTAAGGTCCTCGTGTACACCAGAGGCTGTCAGAAAAGGTAACTTGCTTGGACTTTAGATGGACAGACGCGCTTGTTTGAACTTAGAAACTCAGTCGTGACTTTCTGTTGGAGAAGAAAAATTATGATAATGTACAAAGATGCTAATTGAAATTGATCATTTTTGCTGTACAGACTATGAAAGCACAAATGAGGACAATGTAATGTTAACAGAGGGTGAAGCAGTGAAAAAGAAGACTGAAGATATAACACAGAATAACAGTGCAAAAAGGGAAGAAATAAATACAAATCTGGCTTCCCGCCTGCCTTTAGTGGAGAGGAAACACTCTGCAGGTGCAGCCTCCAGCTGGGCAGGAGCAGGCGGTGGGGCACGAGGGGTGCATGGGGCATGTTTTCTCTTTGGATTTTTTTTCCTGAACGAGATGATTCCACATGAACCCATCCCAAAGTCCCATGGCTCCTGTGGAAATTAGAGGTATTCTCTGTCTTCCTTTCTTTGATCTGTACTTTTGGCAGCGTAGTTTACACTAATTCACAGGAAATGGTTAACTCTCTTCCACAAGTTAAATTTTTATGCCAAAAATTGGGAAAGTCTACCCACAGTTATCAATAAGATGGTTTCTTTCTAACCAATCACAGAATGGTTTGGGTTGGAAGGGACCTTTAGAGAGCATCCAGTTCCAACACCCCTGCCCTGGGCAGGGACACCTCCCACCAGCCCAGGTTGCTCGAAGCCCCGTCCAACCTGGCCTTGAGATATATATCATCATTTAGAGATATATATCATTTAGAGATATTCCAAACCAAAGCCTGTGTAAGAAGGTAGTTTAATTTGGGGTGATTTATTCTACTCAATAAAAGCTTTACAAATAGCTTTAAGGATCAAGCAGCTTTTAAAGATCGTGTTATCTGATAACTATTGTGTTATTGTCTCAGAATTAAAACACAAAATCATTTAATTACCCTATTCTGTATGTTCAGCACCTCAGGATATTTTCCCTATCCACATCACGAAATCGACATATCCCCAGGCAGATTATAAATTATAAAACATCACTGTCAGAGGTGAGTATCCTCGAGTGGAGGTGAGTATTTTGAGTGGTGGTGGGGGGGAGGAAAAGACAAAGTAGAATTTGTTTTATCACTTTCTTTGAATTTGTCTTCTTCAAAGCCAACTAATTTATCAGGGAGAATATTTGTAGACATATCAGGCAATAGAGAATATTTATGGAAAGTGACTTTTAAACTCAAACATGAATATTAACGCTGGAAAGCTGAACATACGAGCGTGGGTTGGTTTTTCTTTTTCACCAACAAAGATATCACGAACATTGCACTGCAACTTAAACACCTGTACATACAGCAAAATTGAACCCCACTGCGAAAAGGGGTAACAAATATTAGCATTTTAACTGCTCATAAACCATGGATGCCATTTTATGTAGATAAGTAATTATATACAGATACTGTCTAGTAAATCATATATTTAATAATTTTTACATGACCCAGGGAACTTGAGAAGGGAAAGGATTGCTCCTATGCTACTGATGCTAATCAAATTATTTGTTATTATTTCACTCAAATAATAACTAGTTTGTTATTGTTTCACTCACAGCTTCCATGGATGTCCATATTTATCCCAACTGTCTGTGCTAATTGAAATAATTATTTTGACCCAGTGCAAATAGATTTCCTGCTCATTTGGTAGCTTCTTTTCAACTGTACATAGAAACGAGCTGTTGGAATATGATAGATGGGATAAGACCGAAAAAGGAGCAAAATCTCTTGTTGGCCCTTCAAATGGTGGCTTAGGAGAGGAATGTTGATGTGTGGAAAAATTAAAATGTTTTAGATTTGAGTAAAGAAAGGGAAAATGGATTGGTAACAACTCAAGCAGCTGCTACTTTCTTTGTGGGCTTTTTTTTGTTTGTTTGTTTGTTTTGTTTTAACAGCTGCCAGAAAAGATGCCTTTGGGAATTGGATTGTTTGACATTTCAGGGGTGATAAAATGGATGCACTTGGTCAGAAAAATTCTAATGCTTTTCTCCGTCCAGCCTGGCCCCCTGCCGCTGACAAACCATTTAGCTCCCAGGAAGAGATTTATTTTTTTTTTCTCGACAGCTTTGAGGATTTTGTCTGTCTGATTTTTGACAAAGTCAGGATCAATGTTCCACCAGACTTGCTTATGTCTTATAGCCTTCTCATGGGACTTCTATCGCATCTATCAAGGTGAATGAATTCTTTTTATAGATAACCAACCAAAACTTTAGACAACATTTTTCCCTTAGCAAAAAATAACTGCATCCGTCTTCCACTCCACCAGGGATGACTAGAATTCAAAAGCTTGTCATAGATTATCCAATATTTTTATTAGCTCTTGGTGCATAGAGAGGCCCTTGTAATTTTTTTGACCTCTGCAGAAGTAAAGAGAATGTCCTTTTAATTTAGTTTTTCCTTTCTGTTGTCAACTGTAAGGCATTGAGTCTTGATTATTAGTACTGTGACCTTTATTATGTTCATGCTTTTGTTTGGTTGGGGTTTTTTGTTCCTCTGCTGCATTATTCAGACCTCATCATTTCATCTAGTCCATCAGGATGGCATTTATTTAGAATCATGGTTTCTTAGGGCCTTGGCCATTCAGGTGTTGAATATATCCAAGACTCCACAACCTCTGTGGGCAGCCCGCTCGTGCCTGATTATCTGCACTGTAAATACTTCCCAGCTCACACACCTCCACCTCTCACTTGGCTCTCTGCTAAATGTTACCGAGGGATGGCAACCCCTGAAACCCAGTCTTCGAACCCCACAAACGCAATTAAAAAGCACATATCTTTAGTCTTTCCGTTTATTACAGGTGTTACGAGTGTGAAAGACAACCTTCTGCAGAACTTATGAACTCTGCAATTCAGAAGTATTAATTCAATTATATGTGCCTGGCTTTGTAGGAGCTCCCAGGAGGTTAAGGACATCTGCTTCTTAGGCATGATACCAGTGCCTTCCCCAGGATGCTTACCTGGTGATGGGATTTTATTCTATTTCTCTCATGCCATCCCCTAATTAAAGTACATAGGGACTTCAGCCATGAGTAATACATGTCATAGCTCCCTAAACTGGTATAATTTCTAATTGTTTACTCTACTGAGATGCCAAAAAATTACACGTAATTTCTCTCGCAGTAAGGACTATGCACATACAGTTCGGATTGACTTGCGTGAGAATTTGAGAGGAGGTAAAGAAAGGTAGTGGAGGGACTGGAGAAGCAAGGTAAACACTGCTGAGGTACTCTCATTGGCTTGCAGTGCACTTATATCAATATATTGTTACTGCTGTATTATTTTTGTACTTTAGACATGTAGATAAATATTTGTCAGAAGTTCTCACTTCTATTTAGGAATTGTTATGACTGAGTAAACACCTTTTCATACGTCGTCTTCAGAAGGGTTGTAAAGAGCAGAAGACTGCAGCAGGTCTCAGAGCTCATCCTGGAACTTATTGTAATTCCCTGCTCGTAGCACTTGAAGGATCAATACCATTATTGTTAATGGGCATCGCATGCATGACTCAAGATGAAAACAGCTGCCAAATGTTGAATCACATTCAGTCTAACCGCCTCAGCACTGTGCTCTTGCAGCACGTTCCCAGTGAAGGGTGAGCGTACAGGACGCAGCCCTGCCTTGTGAATTATGGGGGTAAAGCCACAATTAAGTATCAGGCTGTTTCCACAAACTGTTTTTAGAATACATCTTCATTTTTCTCTATGGGAAACAGTGCAGCTGAAGGTCAGTGGAAGAAGTATGATCCTTTCATGAAGTTGCATGTGTTGCTTTGAATATCTCAGGGATACACAAAAACATTTAGGTGCCCAAGAGTACAGATGAATACGCATTGGGACTTCGGTATGTGGCCCTGCGTTTGTACCTTTGCATATTTTAAGTGTTTCGAAATGCATGCTACTATTTCACAGTCTGGCTCTTGAACATTGTATTGCAATTTAAAACGTGGTCTGACTTTAATAGGTGTACACAGTCCATGTAAAGATATATTTTTATCTTATAAATACGTTTGCCTTTGTTCAATACAGTTGGCAATCTCGGTTCACTAGAGTGCCTAAAAGAAAACCATAATAATCAGATGTGTAAAAGTGATTTTTATAGTACGAATTGGCTTGCTGGGACTGCGAGAGCATTTTGATTGTTATTTTCTCAGTGGAATAGATTGATGTGACATCTGAAATGACAGTCAGGAATAGATTCTGAACTGCCACCTTCATCACTTAATTAGTACAAGTAATTCTTTTGAACAAAATTTGGTTATCATCAAGTTAATTCTGTCCCAGTGTGATTAAAGAGTGCTTGAATTTAACTTTTTTTTTTTGTCCCAGGGGTGGGATAATCCCTGTAATTACATCATATTATCCACTGTTATTCATGTATCATCTCTAGTGATACTGGGATCTTCCGCAGATCACTTTGAATATTTAAACAAGCCTTGCCAGTACACTTCTCGTTCAACAGCTGAAGACTGCTCTAGTGGAAGTTGTTACTTTGATATAAAACTTCCTTCATTGCTTAAATATATATGTTAAATATATGAAAATTGTGTTAAATGTTGGGTTTTTAACCCCACTGTATTCAAAATATTGTAAATACTGTGATTTCAGTGTGTATAAAAAAACATTGTAGCTATTTGTTACTCCCATTCATTAATTTAGTGGTGTATGTTAAGAAGTCGCACAGTGAAAGTACAGCATGTAGGAGTCTTCAGTTGGGCCATAGCTATACTGGGTACGGCATACGGTAAGTGCTGGGTGCGTCACTGTGCAGGTACGGGGAGACGGGTGATATACTGCGAGAGAAACCCACCTCTCTGCCTTTGACTGACTTCCATCATGTTTAAATCTTTCAAGCAATGACCATACCTGTCTTGTCCCTGGCATGTTCATTTTTTAATGGCAATGTCTTACACATTCAGTATCTCCACTTTGTTCCTTTTATGGTTGCTTCCAAAGCTTCCATTCCTAACTCGCATTTGGGATCCCTAATGAGATGACAGAGGAGCCAAAGAGTAGGAGGGCGTTCTCCTCTGCTCAGCTGGCAGGTGGCACAGTTCTGGATATGCAGGTAGGCAGCAAGGTCAGTTTTTCAGCTGTCTGCCTGGTCTACCCCGTTACCCAGGTCACACAAGGATTGTGTCCTCGACTGCACATGCGAGAGTGACTTCCATTCCTCAGCAAATATGGACTGTTCTCTGTCAAAATCAACAGGTGATCCCACTGATTTTGGTCAAAATGAGTTAATGTCTGAGTCTTTCTTGTAGTGATCAACCCTACAAGCTTTTCTTTGGCCAGGTCAGCCACTATTTCAGAGCCTGCCTTGGCTGTCCATGAAGACTGCAAGTTCTCCGCTGGTCCTTCCAGATGAAATGTCTCTAAAACCAGATCTGATCTTTTCTCTCACTTGGACATAGGGACGTTGGCTGGTCAGTGACTGTTGTTTTGGGGTCAGATCCCTACTGCTTTGAGTTTGCTTTAAGGTCACTGCAGCCTTTATTTTTTTGCAGGTGGCAAATGCAGGTGACAAATGTGGGTTTCTAGCTTTGCCTTTTCACAGTATGCTTTAATTTAAACCTGAAAGTTTCATTTGCATCTTGCTATCTGTTCTTTTTCCTGGCGTTGTGGTGCTAATACGCTGTTATTGAAAGAAAGAATTAGATAGGACTTTCTACACCACAATCCCTACTGAAACCAGTGTGCTCTTTTCACAAATGGTGTCATGTGTGAATTCCTCGTGATTGACTGAAAGTATTAAACCCATCCTATGCTAGTAAAATGTCAACTTGTTAAAAAAAAATAGTAATTAAATATCTCCTTTTCAGATACGAAAACCATGGCAGATAAAGAGGTTGAATGGCTTTCAAAGGGTTTGAAGGTGCATTTTGTGTTGAAAGCAACAGAAAAGGGAAGAGCTCTAATTTTTTTCCTCCAAGTTGCATTTCCAATCTGCCAGGTCACAGGTTTCCTCAGGCCCATCATTCATCGGGCATTCGGTTTGTATGTACGTTAGTAACCACATAACACTTTTCAACTGTTTGTCAGCCCGGGTTATCCTGTGCACCCATCACTGAAGGGTGTTCGCCCTCACTTTTGCTTTGCACCGTAAACCCCATCCTTTCCACCACGTCAGTATGTATCTTCTAAATTCAGGGAGAAGAATCGCACTTCTGTACGGCGTGATGGCAATCCATGAAAAGCACCTTCTGACAGGAAATTTATTTCTTAGAAATGGTTTTGCGCGGTGAAATTGGTTTCACTTGTGATGTATCCGGTATACGTATGAAAACCAAATCTCACTAGTGGCAGAATCAAACGGTACCAAGCATTGGGAAAATTGTGGGAGTGATGAGTGGTGCCGAGTGGTGCAAGCAAGGAGGAATTTGGAGCAGAGCTGGAGACGTGGAAAGAAGCGTGGGGTGGCCTTGTCCCAGATCACAGCATTTTATCTAGTTGCATCGTGGGGGGTGTACGCATAGCATCAGCACACGTAGCATGTCAGGTTATTTTTCAAGTAGTGGTGTGTTTTACAGGACGTGGTAGGGGATTAAAGTCTGCGAATCCTCTTTAGCTGCTCTGGGGATCACAGCTTTTAGAGGACTTCTATAATTTCTCAAAACCTGTGATCAAATGCCAAATAAATGAGCTAGGAAGTTGTCAAAAAAGACTGTGATGGCTGTTTAGGAAGGCAGGCTTTCAGGGTGGTATCAAGAAACTGATATATTGTGTGTCACTGCTTGAAGGGAGATACCACAGCACAATGATCTCCTCACAACAGACGGAAAGTCTGCTCGGGAGACGGCAGCAATTAGAGTGAGTGATGGACTGGGACTCAGACATCCCCTGCTTGGCGCTAATGGGGCCAGGGAAAACGCCTGCTGACTCTGGCAAATGCCTTTCCTGTGCGGTGGGATCAAACAGGTAGAGAAAATTTGCCGTACCAGGAGTGCTGGGAAGGCAGCGGCGGCTCCTTTTGCTCCCTGCCATTTCGCGGGGGAAGGGATGGATCGTCTTGAGCTGCCGCAGGAACGATGGACCTGGATGCCCATCGCAGAAGGGGATAAATTACGCCCTATTGTCTGCTGGGCTTATCTGTGTCTATTGATAATGCACGCGCTGGTTTGGAGGGAATTCATCACGCGCAGGGGAAGGATGAGAGGATAATCTTAGAAAAAAGGCTTGATCTGTGCTAGCAAATTAGTAAGACTTCGGGCTAGAAATTTGACGGTAAATGTGCCACCTCTGAATGCCGTCTATATAAGTAAACTGAACCTATTAAAATAAATGGGCTTTAAGTCTGTTAATATAACATGCATTTGAGGATCCCGCACAGCCCTTCCACAGCCCTAGCTTTCATGCTGTCCGTTCTTCTTCAGCGGCTTCTTCTCTTAATCATCCCTTCTCGAGCTGCCGTGGATTCAATCCAGTTGTCACACATCCCATTAGCATGAATCAGGTCTCGGTCCAGAAATGAACTTCAGCCATCGACTGCAGGGCTGCCGTGTCAGTTCAATTTCCAAATGAAGCAGCATTTCCTTTGTGAGTGTTCCCACCACCTGCCCGAGATGAAAAGGGGGATTAGTCGTGGCTTTGTGGGCTTCGTGGTTGTTCTGCAGCCGCAGCCTTGCATGGAAGCCTTGCACCCAAGATTCAAGCGAATGTATATGCAGAGGTTTCTCTAACGTGGGTTCAAGGGTAAATCCACCCATCTGGGATGGGGTGGACCCAAACCCCGGGCTGCGGGAAGGATGGTGCTGGTGTAGGAATAAGCTGGTCTCAACACCCTCCTATGAAAGGAAGATACAGATGTCACAGGTTACTATAATTAAGAAGATGTTAAAATAACCAATTACTCCTCCAGGAATTAGACTTGCTGCTTTTAAAATTTCATTAGATAAGAATCTAAGTCACAGAGAATATATATACGCAACCACAACTGCATAGTTCAAAGAGCTCTGTCAAAAATGGGATGCCCAAAAATATGACCTACCTTTCCTTCCGTTTCAGACTTCCAGGGAGTTATTAAAAATTAAAGACGCCTTTAAGGATCTTCCCAGAAAACTGTTAAAATGTAGGACACAGTGTACCAGCAGGTTACAAAATGAAACAACTTTTATGCAATATATCATGCTGCAAAGCAATTTTGTTCCCAGTATCTAAAGTATTTCAATTAAGAAAAATAATAATCGAGGACAAACAGCATTTTAGTAGGAAGGGATTAGATTATTTCTATGGTTACTGTGCTGGAGCTGCAACTAGAAATGAAGTTTTAAAATCCAGGTTACATTTACGTTTATTAAAAATTTGATGCCAATGGCCAATTTTTCATACACCAAAAAAACTTTTTTTTTTTCCCCCATGATATAGAGGAGAGCTCAACCTATGATGTAGCTTTATTAATTTACAGTTATTTACATGTTTCACTTTGGCACCAAACATGGTGAAGGGTTTGGCTATTCCAAGTTTAGGTCTTAACGCATTTAGATTCAAATCACAGGGGGTCCTGCAAGCTGTGATAATCATAGAATCATAGAATCATAGGGTTGGAAGGGACCTCTGGAGATCATCTAGTCCAACCCCCCTGCCAGAGCAGGGTCACCCAGAGCAGGTTACACAGGAACGCGTCCAGGCGGGTTTTGAATGTCTCCAGAGATGGAGACTCCACCACCTCTCTGGGCAGCTTGTTCCAGTGCTCTGCCACCCTCAAAGTAAAGAAGTTCCTCCTCATGTTGAGATGGAACTTCTTACACTCAAGTTTGTACCCATTACCTCTTGTCCTATTGCCGGGCACCATTGAAAAGAGCCTGGCCCCATCCTCCTGACACCCACCCTTTAAGTATTTGTACACATTAATTAGGTCACCCCTCAGCCGTCTCTTTTCCAGACTAAACAGACCCAATTCCCTCAGCCTTTCCTCATAAGAGAGGTGTTCCAGTCCCCTCAGCATCTTGGTAGCCCTATGCTGCACCCTCTCCAGCAGTTCCCTGTCCTTCTTGAGCTGGGGAGCCCAGAACTGGACACAGTACTCGAGGTGTGGCCTCACCAAGGCAGAGCAGAGGGGGAGGATGACCTCCCTTGACCTGCTGGCCACACTCTTCTTGATGCACCCCAGGATGCCATTGGCCTTCTTGGCCACAAGGGCACATTGCTGGCTCATGGTCATCCTGTTGTCCACCAGGACTCCCAGGTCTCTTTCCAAATATACTGTTGTTTCATTTTTTTCAATGAAGGTAAGCTCTATACAACAAGGATAAAAGTAGTATGTTAATTTATCATCCTACCAAACTTTTACATTAGGGGGTTGAGGTTTTTTTTTTATGTTTTTGTGTTTCCTTTTAAATCAGTAGCTTTCAGAGAGCATTGTGGTATCACCATCCCTGTTTTGCAGGCGGTTCAGGAACAAGGTGGTTTGCTTTACATTATCCAGCAGCCAGGCAGCACAGCTAGAAACTGTACCCAGGTAAGCCAAATGTCCTGCTTTGGGCTTATTTGATCAGCAGCGTAATAATTACTGGGTAAACAGGTCTTGCAAGACCTTGAGGAAGCTGCTGTCTGTCAGCGCCTCCCCTAAAAACAGATTTCTCTGTTGTAATAAAAGAAAGCGAAGTAAAATGGGGTGAATATAAAATACCTGTGGGTTCCTCCAGTCTCCCAGACCACCAGTCTGCCGGAAAATGTCTTTTCACAGCCTATGGTCTCTTCTTTTTGTGCGTTCTCCCAGAGCGGCACTGTAGCAACTGTGATTAATAGAGGGGCACTGGAATAGCTGTTGAACAGTAAATGGTTGTACTTGGTTTCAGGGCTTGGGGATGGAAGTGGTTGCAACAGCTGTGCTTGAATATATTTTTAAAAGTCATATAAAGATACTAAAAAATATTCCTAGTCCTCACCTCTCCCTGTCTGTAGAAATTATAACAAGAGCTGCATCTCTGTAACGTTAAAAACAATCAAAGCTCCCATTTTCTTTGTGAAGAAAAGAAATTACCTGAATTGGGGTGGTTGCTCTTGTTGCTAAATGAAAGATGCCAAAGAGGGCAAACAGGGAGGGTTTCTCTGTGGCGCTCGTGGTGTTGGGGCTCTGGGGTGCCCACCTCCCGGAGGAAGGAGCTGTGTGCCTTTTTGGGTGACCAGGGCACTGCTGAAGGTTCCACCTCAATCAGCAGAAGCAGCTTTTGCCTGGCACAAAGGCAGAAAATGTACAGTGCGGAAATGAAAAAAATAAATGAAAAAGAAAGGACAAAAGACAAAGGAAGAACACAGGAACCCATATCAAACCCTCAGGCCCTTGTCAGTACTTAGTAAAGGGGATGACACAAGGACAATAAAGTCCACTTTCTTATTCTGCTATATTAAAAGTTTATGAGGGATGATATTTGTTTTCATTTCTCTGCTGGGACAGGTGGTGAAACCTGATGTTGGTTGCACAAGCATAGCATCAAGATTTCGAAGACTCTGCTTGTGTTTGGGTAACGGTTTGCTGAGGTTTTTCTGTCTTCTCAAACCCGCAGGATCCCGTTGCTCTTCACCTACGGCAGCGCCTCAGCGAGCCTCGGCAGGAAACTGCCACAAATCGGTTTTGTCATTATGGCATTTCATGTTCAAATTCATTTAATTAGAATATGGGGTTGTTTTTACAGAAGTGTTGGAGATTGTCTTTCCCCCCTTTTCTCCCCCAATTAAAAATTGAAAATGTCTTCTTGTAATTATCGTGACTGATTTGTAGCTTAATTGCAGCAGGCGCCTTTAGATTACCACAGTCTGGCCAGCTGCTTCGAGAGGCGTACTGAGATACCCTCGCTCTAGGAGTACATCGTTGTGCCACGTTAGAACTTCATACCAATTTCATATTTAGTAAAACACCAGCCATGGGCAGCCAGCAGCTTCTGGAGGGGAAAGAGGGAGCTGAAGGTGGAGCTGGACGCAGTGTGCCTGGCTGGACCCAGTGCAGGGATGGGGAATTGCTGGATGGTTGGGCAGTGGTTGGGTGGGGACGATGGCCACCACCTCAAAGGCGCTGGGGACCCTTGTGGCTAATGGAAGCTGAGGACATTGCCATTTGGCTTGTTCTCGGCTGCCACCAGGAGGGTCTGGCGGTGACCGCCCACCTGATGGAGAGCTGGTGGGGGTAGAGAGGATGTGGGACTTGTTCTGCGTATTTTCTGTGAGAAATGTTAGTGTGTGGGATTGCAAAGAACCTGGTCCCCTCCAAACTGTCGTGTTTGCTTGTATTTTGACAGTTTGTTTATTGTGGATCCTCAGGCTGGTCAGGAAAATTCAGTTAACGTTCCTTTTTCTCTCTTGTCCAGCTAGGAAAATGATTTGGATAGGATGTCTGGGGTTTCGTTACTACTACTGTCAAACTAAAATAAAATAAGAAATAGTTAAATAGAAATGATAACAAAATAGGGAATTATAATATGGGATCTTCTGAAGTTTTAGATAAGGTGATAATTTTTGCCTTGCTGCGCTAGCTACACATTCTAGACTATGCTTTCTTTTCTGCACTAGGTTTGAATGGAAAACAAGAAATAGTGTCATCATCTCCACGCAATTCTATTACTAAATTGTCAGAACATAGTCATATTTCTGGCAGCAATGATTCAACTCCATTTCCACCTCCACATGGATCAGCAGTGACCTTGACATTCTTGGGCAATGCTCATGTGGCGATTGCTTGGCAGGCGCAGGTGCCAAGCTGTGGAATATAATTTCCTGACAATGTATGGTATCTGGGTGTGTAATTGGCTTCTGGGCCATCCCTGCACAGCTACAGGGTCCTTTCCCGAGCCCCTCAGCTAGTAGTTTTTAATGACCGGGAAACCATGAACCATCTGTTTGTACAGAACAGTGGAATCACACAACTGTTGCTGGTTTTATACATTTCTGTATGCCCCTCTCAAAAATATTTTAAGTGAGATCCATTATCTAATTTTTCAAATGGACTGTCAGACAAAGAGTAGGTTTGTGTTTTTTTTAATTAGTGGCAAAGGTGGAATCATTATCATGCAAGAGAACACTAAAAGGCAAAATTGCATAAGCAGAGTCCAAAAGTAAAAATCTCTAGCCACAGTGAGCACTTCAAGCTAAATTGTGTCCCTGGGGATGAAATGATGCAGTAAAGTAATGGGCATTACAGATCTCCGCCCCTCTCCTTTGCACTTGCTGCTTCGCCCATTAGTGCCTGGGCAGCTGCCTGTTTGGCCATTAATGCCCTTCCCGCGCCGGTGGGCAGGGCGGCGGGAGGCGCAGGTAGAGCTCGGGCTCTGTCTCCCTGTACGTTACCCAGCACGGGAGGGAAGGGGATGGACCAGAAGATGTCCCGGAGCATGTGGGGAGGCTCCTCGGTGTGCAGCACAGCTACCTGCCTCTGTCTTGGAGCACACTAAAACCCACAATTTTGTCATCATAGACTGTGCCTCCATGCAAAGTGGCTGTTATCTCCAAGGAGGAAAGGAGTAAGAGATAAGGATCAGCCTTTCACCCCCCCAGCTGCTGCTGTAGGCGCTGCTCCTCAGCATGGCTGCAGGGACACGGGGGCTATTTGTCTAAAGCCTATTTCAGCTCAAAGCGCGGCTTTTTCTGGAGCAAAGCTGCTCTCCAGAGGGGAAAAAAACCCCTCATGATTAAAGGATAATTCAGGATGTACCTGTCAAAAAAAAATTTAATGTAACTGGAAAAGGTTTAGGGCAACACGGTCTGCAGAGTCAGGCTTTTAAAGTTGGTTTTGTCTGTTCGGCTACTTGTGCATAAACCCATCACTCCCCACATCCCTGGCGTGCCTCTCGGTCACGGAGGGAAATCTGGGGTGTCTGTCAGTCATGTTCATTTTTTACTCTTCCAATTTAGCAATATCAAAAATACACAAGTGAAAGAAATAGATGACACTTAATGCTAAATGAAATATATGTCTGTCAACGCATGAACATCTTCTTTGCTGAATGTCTTATTAATTATGCAGGGCTTTCAAAAGTCATCTTAAACTCATGTAATTTGTATGCGGGACGAGTTGAGAAAAGGTAATGATATATTGACATTGTCTTTTCACAGGGATAGTTAGTAACAAAATAATAACAAATGTGCCAGATTTGCTTTCTTTCCTGTTCAAGCAGTGTACAACTCCTCAGGGTTTTTTATTTCGCGGTGTGAGGAGTTCATCTCCCGCGAGTCAGCAACGTGCTGATCGTAAGGGCAGTTTTGGTCTCTAGGTAATGAGGGAGGCTTAATACCCTCGAAGATCTTTTCTACGTTAAAGTGATATTTCCACCTACTACCGTGGGGTTTTGATAGTAAATCCAGGCTCGGTATCGTTTTCATTGGAATCTATGAAACAACAAACTGAAGCAAATCCAGCCAGCTTATTGATCAGAGCTGAAGCCTCTTCTGTCCTGTTTTGGCAGTTATTTTCTCACGTTCTTGTCCTAAACGTGAGCTGCTTTATGCGAATAACAGACAGGGTTGCGTATCTTTTTTAAAAAAAGTTATCATTTCAAAGACATTACTCAAAAACACTCTTATCTGCTTCTCATCGCCAATGAGAGTCTTTAAGAGTGAAATATTGGTGAGGACTAGTGAACATATACAATAATTCAGCAGCAAATTAAACCTGGAATACTGAAACATCTGTTTCTTCACCAATTCTATACACTTTGGACAGTTAGTGATTTGTTTCCTTCATCAAGGACCTGCGGTAATGTAATTACATGTTCAGAATATGTGTTCTAGATTTTCTGGCTTTCTTTTTTGTTAGTAGCAGCACAGGGAGATGCAGACCAACCGCGAGGGTTGAAATTAGTACCGAACACGGAAGCTTTTATTGTTTGATGGTGTTCTTGGTTTTGTGGAACTAGTTACTAACCTTTCATGACCATTTAATAGGTTAAAACCTCAAGAGTGCCTGCTTCATTGCTAGGGCAATCTGTAAGAGAAAATAAACTCTGGCTCCAAGCACCATTCATGTGAGCCGTCAATGAATTTGTATCTAATTAGGGCACCAGTGCTACATACAATTATCTTTTTTTTCTTTCTCTCTGGTGCATGGTACAAGTTGCATGTGTGGAAATACCAATTTGTTTCTGAATTCCCTCAACTCCCAGGGGCAGCAGAGGCTTTCTGCGTCTCAGGGGATGCTCTGGAAGCGTCCCAGGCTCCGGCTCTTATGGAGGACCAGGTTCTCTGGAGCAGGCAGCCAGCAATAGCATTGGTTTTCTGCTGTGCACTCTGCACTGGAAATGTCTGCCCGCTTCCCATCAGCAGATTGAAATGGAGTGAGACGAGGCAGGTACACGGGTTTCTAAGTATGGTTTTAATTTTAGATTCCAGAAAATTCACTGTAACTAGCTGCAGCCGTACCTGCGTGGCTGTGCTCCACAGTCCCCATCTGAACTGAAGTCATTGCAATGTTCTTTTTCCTCAGAGCTACCAGTTATGCAAACTGAAGCTTTACCTGAGTAGGGATTAAGATTTTTCACCTTGAGCTCAAACCATTTAATGGAAAGTGATCTATCTGCGGAGGGAGGGAGGGGGAAAAAGCAAAATAAAAAAAAAACCTTAAACAGAAGCATCTTATTTTAGTGCTGTGTCTTTCATAAATACTAAAAGTTATTTTGTTTCTGCCAACACTATTTTGTTTAAAATCAGCTTATGTTTAGAATACAACAAGGAAGAGGAGGAAGAACCAGATTCAATAATTTTCTTATGCTTCCAGTAGTTGTTCCTTACTTTATTACTTGCCAAAGTGCCAGAACTGACAAATTATCCAATAACACAAAACTGAAGGCAGCATTGCAGTCATTGGAAAGCTGGATTAGTTTATAAACTATCCTTGTTGTGTTTCATAAAATGAATAACTAATATTCAGCCAACCTGTTGCAGATTCTTTTCCCTCTTCTTTCTTCTTTTTCTTTCTGGCACTAAAAGGAGCAGAAAGTTAGGTATTTTATGTACTTGTCAAAAGGGAGGAAATGCTTCAAAAAGGAAAATTGTGTACTACCGAAACCATTTCAGGATGTGAAAGGAAATGCATTGGATTTCCAGCCTGCCCACCGGTATGGGATCTGGGCAGCTGTATTCCTGCCGCGGGGGGTGGGCAAGGGGTTTTGAGGCAGGGGGTGTTGCTGTAAAGTAATTCTTTTCCTAAAGGGTAATACGGAAATTTACTTGGTGAATTGCTAAGTCCTATATATTGAATAACTAACAGTTGATTTAATATTAAGCTTAGAATTTGCTGAAGGCTATTGTAGGAAAACGTAATGCATCAGAGCTGGCAGTTATGGCTTTCTGGCATTTTTTTGTTAGGTTTTTTTTTTTTTTAATACCGTGAACTGCAGACACAGGCTGCTGTCTCTTGCGTGTAGGCGTGCACACTTGATGTGCCTTATCGTATTGCAAAGGATGCCCAGAGACAACAGCAGTCCTGTGCAAACCAGTGTCCCTGCGGGAAACACAGCGCTGAGCCACAGTGAAGGCGGCAGATTGGGCTCTGCATGGAGGAGTTTTGGGATGAGATTTTTATGTTTTGCTAACTTTGGATTTGGGGTGGGTTAAGCAGAGCCCTCTGCAGGGAGCACTGCAAGAGCCTCACTCATGTGGGAACAAAGCAATATTAAGTTGTGCTCATATATTTTTATATATATATTTTTTTTTTTTTTTTTATATATATATATGCATTTTA
>VYZM01017511.1:522125-536229 GCA_013398915.1 Dromas ardeola
TTTTTTTATATATATATATGCACTTTAAAAACGTAAGTATAGCAGTGTGTGTGCATTAACGCAGCTACCCAGCATCCAAAATAAAGCGGGGCTGAGTGCGATGGTGGGTACTGGGGGCAGGGCAAATCTGCGCTTCTTGAATTGGTCTGCAAAGCCGAGCAATTGAATTCCTCCTCACCGCCTTTCCTCCCAGGATGTAGAGAGGCTGCGAATAACTCTAGGTTCTGTATTCTGCTCCACAGCAAAAATAGTCACGTGCTGGCCCAACACTGTGCAATTTAATAATTAAGAAATATTTTATGGCACAGATATCAGTAGAAAGAGCAAGTGCAGGTCATGGGGAAAGCACAATGAAAGTTGTATTTAAGTTTATTTGATTTGATGCTCGTCCCTGCAGCCTGTTACTCCTGTGTCGTGATGCACGGCCAGAAGGATGCTCTCCTTCATGGCAAGTATCAGCAGACACAAAGTCCTGAACTTGCATTTAATGCCTGACAGAGAAGGAGGGAACCCGACCACACCTAATTCCGTGTAATTGCAGTTTGTTTCAGCCTCTTGCTTCCCAGGAGAATGAGCTAATTGAAGTCGCTTCACCATGTGCCACTAAAGGATCATCCAGATCTTTGACTGATCCTCTTTGACTGTTTTTTTTAAAGTGTAACTGGTATTTTACAGTGCCATTAATGTGCCAGGTCACCCCTGAATGCTTTTATGAATATGTCTACATAACAAGGTACCCAAATTAATTCTGAATGTGCTTGCTTACAAAGGAGGAGCATCGTAGTAATGTTAATGAATCGGTCCCTAACAGTTTGTATGTCCTGGTTTGCAACAAAATGAATCAACCAAGTTACGTCTCGTGCCCAAACCATCCCGCGATGGGGCAGTGAGTGCTGCCGGGGCCACCTCTGCAGCGTTTTAGCACCTACAGCCTGTGTGACGCTGGGCTCGCTCCCTCTTCCAGTTACGGTAAGAGCTGCAAAACGCAAACAGCGTCAAAAGAGAAAGAACCTATAAGTTGTTATACTCAGTCATTTATATTTAGCACCTCCCTGTAGGACGGCTGGGAAACTGGCACAAGATAATCAGGTATGGTTTGTGCTAAAAGGAGAACTATTCTGTAGGACTGGAGTTATTAGAGATCATTACGAGGAGTTTTGAGACTGGCACTTAACTTGGCGATGTGCTAATGGAATTTGCCAGCGACACAGAACCTAGCGAGGTATTGCCAGTGCAGAGGAGGTTTGGTATATAGGAAGAAATAGATGACTGGGAGGGCTGCGGTAATGAAAATAATATGAATAATAATAAAAAGTACAAGATTATGTGCTTTGGGACTTAGAAATGATAAATTTCTGCCATAACTGGAAAATTACAGTTGTAGATGATGGAGGCAGAGAATGACTTTAATATTCAAGCAGTTCTTTTCTCGTAAAGCAGAACTTGGTGCAGGTATGCAGATCATTGCATGTAGGATGCTGTTTAAAATTCTGGTCACAATTGCTCAAAATGAATGTGAATCGGAACAGGTGTGGAAAAGGACTTTCCATCTCCCCCATCAGTATCACAGCCTGTCTTTCAACAGGATCCCAAAAGGACTCGGTTAAAACAGCCCAAAAGAGCCGAAGAGGTCAACTTGTTTTCTGCAGCTGCATCAGGATAGAATGCGAGAAGGTGACTACAAAACCAAAGGGAAATGATCGTAGAATCACAGAATGGTTTGGGGTGGAAGGGACCTTAAAGGCCACCTAGTCCCACGCCCTGCCCTGGGCAGGGACACCTCCCACCAGCCCAGGTTGCTCCAAGCCCCGTCCAACCTGGCCTTGAACCCCTCCAGGGATGGGGCAGCCACAGCTTCTCTGGGCAGCCTGGGCCAGGGGCTCACCGCCCTCACAGCCAAGAATTTCTGCCTCACATCTCAGCTCAGTCTCCCCTCTCCCAGTGTCAAACCCGTCCCCCTCGTCCCACGGCTCCCCTCCCTGCTCCAGAGTCCCTCCCCAGCTTTCCTGGAGCCCCTTTAGGGACTGGATATCACGCAGTCAGATGAGGATAAATTTCTCCTGAGTGAATGAAGACTAAAATTCACTAAAAGATGAGGATCTGGAACCCCCATTCTGTAGGAGTAGAGAATGCAACGAACCTCACCAATGAACCTCACCAGCTGCAGTGTGGAGACGTCAGCTGACAAATGAAAGGGTGAGTCGTGGTCACCCATGTTAGCGAGGGACCCCGTGAACCAGGCTGGAGTCTTACGCTCTACGCTGATTTCTAAGCCAGGCTGTGCTTTTGAAAGGCCTGCCATGCAATTTTGGTCTGCAGACAATTTACTGCAGACAGTCCACCTGGCTGTCTATTCCCTTTCTTAGCAGCATAGATGCTTGCTAATTAGGAGAGGTGCAATTTGTTCTCTTCATGTGGAATAAAAAGTGGATAGGACAGTATTTAATAGAAAATATTAAAGTGTCTTCAGGGACTGCAGCACTGGAAGGAGAGGGCAAAGCATTGGTGATTTTTTTTTATTCTTATTTCTCTCTGTGTGTGATGCATCTACATTACCGGTGTGGCCAAGCCCCCGAGGAGAACATCACGTAGGTGAGTGTATTTTGGGGTTGTGGTGAGAGCCATCATGTTCCCAGGGCTCGGGAGAAATAGAGAAGGTGCTGACTGATAATAGCTTGGCAAGTGAGCAGAAATTTTAAAAATTTCCCTTTTAAATCTGTGCAAGACTAGAGCTACCCCTCCAAGTGGCCCATACCAACAACTAAATCTTCCATTTTCTCTTCAGCGTGTAATTTCACAGCAGTCTGATTGCTCTTCCACAGCATTTTCATCATGCTGTACAAGAAAGGAGAAAATTACGAACAATTAGCTGAACTCTGCAGTCTTCACTCAAGCAGAACCCCATTGCCTTCACTGGGAGCACTTCCCAGGATTAGATTCAGACTTTTTCCCCACTTATCATTTGGGAAAGGGCTGAACAGAACCCCTGTGGGACCCCGGCATGGTGCTGGAAGAAAAGATCTCTTTCATTCTAGTTATTGGATGCACATAGAAATATTTCTAGAGAATATGGTATTTTGATAAGAGTACATATCACACCTGTGAATACATTTAATTAAAGCAAGACTTGCCATCGGCAATGATCTGGAGAGGCAGATATAAGAACAACACCCTATAAGTGATCGGGAAGATCATTTTATTGAAGATTTTAACTTTTACAGTACTGTGGTTTGTTGGGGTTTTTTTTTGGTGGTGGTTTGCTTCTTTTTTTTTTTTTTTTTTTTTTTGTGGAGTACATTTCCATGTCTGATGCAAAGAAAGCACCTAATCAACCAGCGCTACTTCATCCAACTAAGCATAAAGTGAAGGAGTAAAAAAATACACCTGGACAAAATGATGGGCCTTATGTCTGTTACTATATAATAAGACCCAAGCACTCTGAGACAACCTAGTCGCAAAGCACTTTGGAAATGTTCATCTAGTAAGTCTTTGAGTGACAGTTTTCCAGATCCTGATGTCTGATGCATTTGGGATTTCTGGCCTGCAGGGGATTTCTGTAGGTTAGAGAAACCCTTTTTGCTGATAACCTGTGGAGTGGGGAAATACCTGAACTCCACGAGAGTTTCCACAAGAAATAAACAGGTGATCCTGTGCAGGTATCTAATAACAATAATAATATTTAACAAAGATCTAGAGGCCTATATGTTGTGGGTGGCTGGGAGGGCTTGGAGAGGGGACCCTACATGTCTGGAGTAGGGTTCATGCAATCTCTGACCTGTCTGTAAGGCCGTACCCTACCCAGGGAATTGAAGCAAATGCCATTTTTAAGCATTGACCCCCATTTTACCCTTACCCTTGGGAAGTCACAAGCTGCCTGTCTGCTGCAGAGCTGCCAAGGAGGGTGGGGAACACAAGTCCCTGTGCCGAGGGGCTGGGGACCAGCCGAGGCAGCTCCTGCCGTGGGGGCACCACCGGCGATGGGGGGCAGCTCCTGCAGCCCGTTCCGCTGCTGGTGAAGCAGGCAGGAGCCGACATGCCTTTTCTGCTGCCCCCAGCAATATGTGGCTCTGGCAGACACTTATTCTGTCTACGCCAGGGGCCCTGGCAGAGGCACAAGGAGGTGGTGGGGACCTTCAGGTCTGTTCCTGCCCCGCTTCTCAGAGCAATCGCATTGAACAAGGTCCTAGATGAGCTCCCGAGACAGGTAACTCATCCCAATCATTATCTAACAGAGCATCTTTTAAAATCAGCAGGGTGGGCGTAATTTATACGGATGTGACCATCTCTGCGAGCTGCCAGCATCGGTGGTACAGAACTGGAGGGAAGTTTTGGGGAGGTAAGTCACACATTGATTCACTCCTGATGCTTTGATAACCTGTCAGCTGCCGTGAAAGTCAGAGACGGAAACATCTGTGTTTGCAAAGCTGATGCCAATGGCTGAGACAGGTGTTTAGGTTTTTTGGAACAACACCCAGCAATCTCTGACAGTTGTGACATCGCTGGGGCTGTGTCCCCACGTCAGCCGGTGCCGTCTGTGGGTAGGTCTCTGCAGCTCCCGTTGCCTGATTAATTCTGGTACTTTCTGCTCTTGGACTGTAGCACTTTGTTACTGTGCTTTATCACCATCCCTCACCCCTCCAGGCATTTCTCCACAATACATTTTTCATGACTCCTGCAGCCGAATGGTATTTTTCTCTTCCACCTGCATTTCCTCGCTCCACTTGACAGGGGGCTTTGCCCTGGCCTGGGGGTGCACTGAGCTGACTGCTCCTGGGCTGGCCAGGGTGAGCTGGGCTTTTCCCCCTGACTTCAGGGCGAGCTTGGCTGGGCTGCGGTCTCGGGGAACACGCGCATCCTTAAAAACAGTTTTTCTTCTACAGCAAGGAGGGTCAGCCCTTACCAGGTTGGGTACCACTGTGCTGGGGTTCAGCTCTGCTGCCAGAGGGGCAGCAACGCTGTTTGCAATAGATGTCAGTCCAGGTCTAGTCTAAATTTAATCTTCAGTTAGGAATGATAAAATGAATATTTTTTAGTAAATCCGAGACGAATATAAAAATTCCGTTCTTGCTTCTGACTTGTTTTTTGCCCGACAATAGAAAGAATGAACTATTTCTGTAATATTTGACAGTCCTACAGAAACCATCAGCTCACTCCTACCAGTTAAAACCCATTTGTCTTTTCATTAGTTTAAACTTACAGGAAGAAAAATCTTTTTGTTAAGCAAAGAGGCATTTGCAGACATCAGGACCTAAAAAACAGTTATTCTTGCATGCTCCTAAACCCCATGCTTTTTCCTCTCTTCGTTTTCAAGTCTAAAAATGACAGGAAGGTCGACGTGACCACAGCTTAAAGATCGGGACAGTGAATTTGACAAATGCTGCAGCCTCCCATGATTTTACCTCCATGAATAATTTTTTGTTTCCAACAAGACCACTGCTTGAGGAGGAAGGGACTTGACCCCTGGAACCCTTCTAAAAGACACTCTGATAACTCATGTTTTTTCACCTCAGCAGGGCTATTTGTTTGTGTGCTTGACATTTGTCCTACGGTTTTGTGCCACCTACCACAGCTCCTTCTGATCGAATCACTGCTTCCGTTGTTATTTCTCTGTTCCTTGACTTTTTCCAGTGAACTGAAAATATTTTCATTTCAGTTTGCTATTGATCAGATAAGCCACAGGTCTGAGCTGCTCTGACGTACCTGGGACTGCAGGTTGATGCATTGGAAAACAAATACATATAAGGGGTAGTTTATGCTTTTTTCCCCTGCACATACACAATACTTTAATATTTGCAATACTTTTTTATGCACTGCAAATGACAGCGTGTTTCCAGGAGGGGGTATCTGAGAAAGCAAAACAACTACTAATTCTTTTGAAAATACTCAGTTCTGCTCTCTTCCCCTTCAAAAAACCCTCTGTTGTAGATAAAATAATTGGTTTGCAAGTCGTGCCTGAACACTTTCAATACGGCTAAAACATCTTCACTATTTAAGCTCTTCTCAAGAGGGGAAGCAGTCATTTCTCAGTTTTAGTGAAGATAAATGCATGCTTTTCCAGGAAGGATTTCCTTTAGCTCTTGCCTTCCTTGACAGGTTTGGTGCAGAAACTTTGGAGAACAGCAGGCGAAGGGATGCTGCGGCTCCAGAAGCCCTTCCCCGGCTCCAGATGTGGTTCTCCCCTTGGGGTGGTTACATCACACGGGCTTTTTCCTTCAGCGTGATAGGAAAACCTGATGCTGGCTAACTTAGTACCATTTTGATATTCCCCAGTCAAACATTTTCCTCAGAGTGCTGCAGCTGTTAACTGGCGACGGGTTGAAATGTTGGCTATGTGACAGCCAGCAAACTGCAGCCCCGTGCAAGGGACTGCACGCTCTTCTCTTTTACATCTGGATATTCTGGGGGAAAACCAACCCGAAAATATCAGTCCGCAATAGCTAAATGATTGTATTGGGCTTGCATGGCAAGGTTTTGGTAGCAGGGGGCTGCAGGGGTGGCTTCTGTGAGAAATCGGTAGAAGCTTCCCCCATGTCTGATGGAGCCAACACCAACCAGCTTGAAGAGGGACCTGCCACTGGTCAAGGGTGAGCCCATCAATGATGGTGGTAGCGCCTCTGGGATAACATAGTCAAGAAGGGGAAAAACTGCTGCGCAATGGCAGCCGGAGAGAGGAGTGAGAGTATGTGTGAGCAACAACTCTGCAGGCACCAAGGTCGGTGAAGGAGGAGGTGGTCCAAGCGCCAGAGCAGAGATTCTCGTGGTGGTTTGGTGGGCTTCAGCTGTGCCACCTCCTCTGTGAGCTCTGAGAGCTGGTGTGCAGCCTCCAGCCTGCCTGTACGGCAAGAGGAAAGAAAGGGCCAATACGGCAGCTGTTCCAGGCTTCCATCAGAACTGAAGTCCATAAAGTTTTGGAGGTGAGATCGGGTGTGTTTGCATGAAAATTCAACAAAGCTTGGAAGTGTTTGCCCTGCCCAGCTGGCCACCTGCCCTGCTCAGCAGAGACTCCCCCAGGAGCTTCTCCAAAGACTTCTGAAGCATCCGAAAGCAGTGGGAGTTCTGCTAAGAGGGAGGAGGTGGATTAGCTTGACCTTAGAGTTTGGACTATTGATTAATTCAGGCGTCCGTGCAAACCAATCTCCGAGTTATTTCTCTGTCTGGGACATTACGAGTAACAGGGTCAATTCATAACCTCTTCCAACTTTACATACAACTTCAGCCAGGACAAAACTATTTCTGTTTACTTACACCATTATTACCACCTGGATGGCTACAAGGATACAGAATGATAAAACTACTTGCTTCTACAATTAAGCTGCATTTTTACTGCATGATTTATAGACCTGTGACAAGGAGACCCTTCTCTAATAAAGGGTTTTTCCAAATGAATTTGCATGGGTTTCATAGGTCACGCTTCTCACTTCAGTTCTTTTGTCTGCCATTTGCTATGGCTGTTAAACAGCTTTAAAATTAAAGTGTGATTATTCAGAAATCACTTCATAAAACATTATATGCCATTTGCCACCAGTTTTTCCTTTATGTCTCGCACTAGGCAAAAGAAACTGCTGAGTTCGAACGAGCAATGGAAAGTTCATTATGGATAATTGTTGATTAGATAGGAAAGTGAATTATAGAAAAGAGATCAGAAACATCTAACTGTCTTCACCATGGACATGATGCTTTACAGATGGGGAGGGACCATGCAGCTTGCAGCACCATTGGCGGCACTGAGTTTGCTAATAGATCTCTTGCTAATGCAGACTGACAAATTTGGGACAAATTGTAGAATACTTCACTGCTGTAACCAAGCGCATTTCCTTTGTTCAGCTTCTGAAAGATAAATGAATGAATGGTAAATTGTATTTTTAAGGAAAAAATATATTGGTGATAACACAGGGTGGGTTTTTGCTGAGGGGGAAGGTGGGGTTTTGACTATCTGGATAAACAGTTCTAGATCACTTATCTAATATTTCTCTCTTCAGGTTGATCTCCTGATACTGTTGGTCTAAAGAGGGGCATCTTATTCCTATCTCAGGTAAAGCAGAAGGGCAGATGCCATCACACACGTCCCAAAATGGGGCCAGCTCGTGGTGAAATGCCTTTATGGACCAGGTGGTCCTGCCCAAGGATTGAGAGACAACGACAGGAAATCGTAGTAGTTGCCAGTGTCTTTTTCTTAGAATAATGAAATGCTAAAATAATATCAACAGCCTCAGCTGCCTCAGTATTACTATTATTTGTCTTGCTTTGAGTCCAAATACTTGTGTATAGGATGGTATTAAACCGTCTGAGGGAAGTGAAAGTATGCGAAAGCACGGAGCTGGGAAAAGATTTTATTATTTAGAGTAGGATGGTACCTGATGGAGGGAAAATAGAAGGAATTAAAACATTCAGTTAGGGGAGAAAGTAAGTAAACTTAATTTCAGTGTCTTTATGTAACTGTGCTAGCAAAACCAGCCGTTCAACAGGCAATGATTAGGGATACTGTGAGCTGGAAGAGAGGCCATGTCCTCCTCCCGTAACCAGTGTGTGAAAATGGGGAAAGGAAAAGGCCAATCAGTAAAAGAGTCAAAATGTCAGGAAAATAAAGATGTCTTTTAAAGTGTGGGGACTTTAGAGTTAACCTGAAAGACAGAATGTTCTGCTGAAGCTAGTGTACAAGGTTAAACTTGTACATATTTCTCTCCCCCCAAAGTCTGCTTTTTCCAAGCCTCATTAACCATTTTGCTGAACATTACAATCATTACTCTTCTGCCAGGTTATATCACATTTTTCAACCTTTTAGGTACAGACCTTAGAATTATTGATCCAATGAATCATACTGACTTAGGTGCCGGCTGCTGCTGAAACACTTCTGTAGAAACCAGGGTGTTGGCTAAATATCGAACATATTTTTTCAGATTTTTTTTCTGAATATTCTTTATGTAAAGGAGTATTTTTCCACGTGGAAGAAGCAGCAGCACGGGGGCATCACCTCTTTGCAGTTTCTATGGCACTGCATGATGTTTAAGGCATCTAACAGCAGTGATGCACAAACACCAAAAAAAGCCAAACAGATATATTTTTTTCATTACTGAAAATAATGAGATCTGTATACCACAGAGGCATTCTCTACTCAATATCTCAGGCTAGTGATATTATTTTGGCATTTTATTTGCTAACCGGGTTCATTTGGCACGCAACGGGAGGAGTATGAACAGGTTTGACCGACCTCTTGGGGTGGTAACCTCCAGAAAAAATAGGGTTTATAAGAATCACCCATTTGCACTGACACAATGACTGTTGATTATATATCTGTAGTATCTACAGTGCGACCATAGATGTGATAGACACAGGCATTGGTCATCCCTTTTTTTCATATGTTTCGGGAATGCCAAAAGACTAAGCTATTTCTGTGAACAACTGATTTTGACTGAGCTACAGAAAAATCCCGCCTTAGCTGCCAGAGGGCACATGTGTGTGTTGCTTTAGGCACTTTTTGTCTTGTAATCAGGATTATGGTACTTAAAGAATGGGCCTAGAGTTTATCCACCACGCAAATGATTAGTAGATTTTGAAATCTAGAATGCACAGGCAGCCAGATGCGATACTCTCTCGGACCATGTAGGTGGTTATTGAACCTGCCCATAAAAAACTGAAATAAGGTCTTTCAGAAGAGACGCAGTGAAACCACTGATGAAATCAACAACAGCTGAGGTGTGAAAAGTTATCCCGTTCCCCATATGTGTTCCCTAATTCCAGAGCTGTTCATAAACTTTGATCAGCCTCTGTAAGAGACTTGACAGGACAATAATGAGAAACGAATTAAAGCTAAGATATTAAAGATTCCCAAGCATCTCCTCAGTCTGAGATGAGGCATAAGAATGAATAGTTTAATCCTGGAAAACTCTGTGTGCTCTGGTGCACTCATCTCAGATTGGATCCAGGTGTATTTAGGGAAAAAATGCAGGACTCGATGCGTAGGACTTTGTCCAGGGGCAGGCCTGAAAATAGACTCTATTTAATAAACAGAGTGTAAAGAGAAGGCTTGAAGGATCGTATCTGTAGAGCAAAGGATTATTTTTATTTTCATTGCTTCAGTGCCTGCAGTAGGACAGGAACAACCATCTCCTGCTTGGAAGAGCCCGAAGCCTGGACAAGGCAGGGACCGCGCAGGTGCTACCTGCCTTGCTCATATTTCAAGTTGCTACAGGGAATCTGTAACACAGTTAGGAACAAGATGTTCTGAGTCTCAGACTAGTACTTGAACATCAGGTTTCTTTGTCTTCTATCTCGAGTACTTCACATTTGGTTTTCTGTTGTACCCGCGTTTCTTAAAGCTGCCAGAGAAATCCTGCACCTTCCCTTGGCATCCCCTAGGCAGGAATACAGGAGCATCCCCCAGATAACATACATGGGATACATTCTCTTTATTAATTATTATATAAATCATAATGATCTTTAAAAATGCCAAATAAGCTAATTATATCGTAAACACTTTTTCTTTTATGTTTACAGAATGAAATGCATAATTCACGAGCTTGACAACCCCCAGCACGAAACTGGGATTGCCAAACCTGCATATGGATATCCAGTTTACCACAAAATATACGTTGGCAATGAACTTAAGACAACATATTTTGGCAGATCTGAGTTGCTCTCTGTCAGGTTCAAGAGAAATGAGCTGTAGGATTTATTTTGTAGAGAAATGTTTTGATAGAATATTCAACAGAATTTCCCAATTCACTTAACTGTTTTGTTTTGAAGAATAAAGAGATTGAAATAGTTAATAATTTTGAATGGAATGAACTTTTCTTTAGCAAAGCAAACAACAACAAAAAAAGCTGTGGTAATTCTCTTGCAGCTTTCCAAAACAATTAGGCGGTAATGACTGCTGAAGAGATTTTCATGTTGTTTCAAACACTGGTTGGAACAATTGGAAGCTACAAATTCTTCTCATTGTGACTTTATTATCTGAAAGGAAATGACTAATTTGGAGTTTGTTATTATTGTTTTATAGTCCATGAAATATAAGTATATAAGTAAACATTTCCATGAATTTAAATATATAAAATACATAATGTGAAATCGTTAAAAATTAAATAGTTCTTTAGCTGAGACTGAGCCAAGCTAAATGATAACCAGGGCTGAAGCCTGTGGTGTACAGTACCGCAGCACAGCCTGCCTGCACTGGAGCTGCTGGCAGCTTCCCTGCCAAAAATAATCCTGTTGATGCAACCAGGGCCTCGACCTTGGCTCAGTTCCCCCTCTCCGGTGTGGGGGGCTGGGATGGGTTGGTGGTCCCACTTGCCCGGCACTGCCAGCCCAGGATGGGTTGGTGGTCCCACTTGCCCGGCACTGCCAGCCTGGGATGCTCCCTGCAGCCTTGACCTTGTCAGAACAGCGAGATGGATGCTGTAGCCAACGCATGCCCAGCCATCGGCGCATGGGCCAGCTTCTACGGTATTATTATTACCATTATTTTGTCTATGCAATTAAAGAAACGCTCTCTCTAGGCCTATTTTCCATAGTATCTTTTTTTCTGAGGTCAAACATCATTGTAAGCGTAGGCGTCTGGGTGAGCGACACATCTCTATGTTCTCTGGTCCTAAGGCGTACCACCAGCAAACCTCTTCGTAAGGCAGAAGGGGTGAGGACTGCCGAGGGTGCAAGGAAGATGTGAAGCTGGTGGGTACTGCTGTGAGAGGGGAGGGCTGGCCCCGGATGTTTTGCAGACAATACAGTTTTTACTGCTTATTCACCACCGTCCTTCCTTATTCACTTATTCCTCCTTATTTACTACGTCCCCTCCAAGAGGAACATCTAGATTAACAAAACCCCCCTGTAATTCATTTAAAGATGTTAAAGAATTATTGTATGCTGCCTTTCAGTGAGAATGCTTGATTTGAGTACATGAACAAGTAATGACGTGTGAATAACATTTGAAAAAATGGGTTCCTCACCTTTTAACGATTGTTGATTAAAGTAGTTCCATTAATAGGGCAGCAACGAGAAGCGTTTTCTCCTGTGTGAATTTTGTAGCAGGTCTAGATCTATATTGTAGCCTTTTTCTTCCTAGAAATGCCAATATAAATCTTGCTCCTTTGCATGTCAGTCCAGGGTCTGCCTCGCTCCAGCCTGTTCCCTCCTCGGGGGCTCTAGGCTGTTCTCTGACTCCCGTCCAGCCGCGCTGCCCCAGGTAACTCCCTACAATGACGTGCCAGATGCTCTTTCTGGCGTTTCACCTTGCTCCTCACCTCGCCAGAACGCTTTAGCTGTCCCTCAGCTCTACCCGAGAGGAATTTTTGCAGGCTATTTTGATCCTCATCCAGACCATATGTATGGTCTGGAAGCAGACGTCCCCATCGATGGCATCCTGCCCCTTCCTCCCCAGCAGCGCTTGAGAAATGTTCTCTCCGTCCTGCGTCCGTCCCCTCTCCTCCTGCCTCCCTCCGCTCCCTTTATCTGCTACACCACCCTCGTGCATAGGGGGGAAAAAAGAAGACCCCAATCATTTCTGTAAGCTGTTATGTTAACCTTTAAATCCCTTTTGAAATCTCGCCGTGCTCTGACGGCTGCAGCTTGCCCCTGCTGGCACCTCTTAGGTAAATGACAAGCTGTAACTTCTGCTCCCTGTTATTTCACCGTCCCCGTCTCCCAACCTTTGCCCCTCTTTGCTTTTCCCTCCTGCAGCATCCTGTCCGTCACACAGGTTATTAGCTCGCCAGCTGCCTGCTCTGCTCTACTTCTCACAGTGCCAAGAAAAATGGGATCCCAAATCTTGATTTCTAGGCTGCACTATAAAGAATAAGGATTATGATCATTGGTGCCATTCTGATTTATTCCATTAGAGTAGCTGTTTATAGCACGTGAGCTTCATTGTATAGTAACGATAGAGATAAATTTTGGCCCTTTATTTTTCATAACCACTTGCTGGCTGTATATCATCAATTTTCCTCTCATTTAGATACTTGCTTCTACTTCGGGAAAAATAAAAATATCCCAGTTGTCTAGGTAATAAAGATGGTGAAACAAATTCTGAAGTGCATTTTACAATGGAATTTGATTGTGATAATTTTTCATGCGTTAAAAAAAGAGCATGCTGGCTTTCTCTGGGAAATGTTTGGGTTTATGCTTTGTTGGGATTTTTTTTACATGTACAACTCATAGTCACGTGGAAGATCTTTTTTCAGGGGAACACAGGAACAGTCCAGCATTTACCAGCCGAGTTCACTGAAAAACTATATATTACAATTTAATGAGGCTTGAAGTTGTACTGGTAGCACTTGAAACAAAACCTTTAAGCAGTCTGAATTTGAATTTTGAAAGTACACCTCCCTGCAAGTCTGGTGTGAATACCTTGCGGGTCAGGGGTAGGGGGGGAAGAAATACCAGATATATTTCAAATGAAGTGAAAGGGATCAGCTACTGCAATGAGTCTGGCTGCTCTTCTGGAGAGCTTGAGTCAACAAGACTTTTTTGCATCCAGAGGTCAAGTGTCCGGCCACCGCAGATGGCATCTCTTTCAGGCTGTGAGGGCCGTTCCTGCCACGCTGGCAGCTTGTACGTGTGGTTTTGTGTAGCAAAACTAGGCCTTGGTTTCGCTGGGGTCTGAAAGCCGTCCAGCAGGTTTGTCTTTGGGGGACACAGCTCCCCTGAGGCTGTCAGGATCTCAGGGCTTGGGGCAGCACGGCTGCCGTGGGCTCCTGACACTTGCACTCACCCCGTGGCACGTTCCTCTCCATCCCTCATGGTCCCCCAGCTCGCAGGGCGCTGAGCCCCTGGATGGAAAAGGGGGCAAGTAGCTTTCAGTTTTTTGAAGCAAGCCCAGCACGCTCTCACAGCCATCTGCATGGGCTTGCGCTGGGGACATCGGAGCTGCATAAGTGCTCTCACCAGGCTCTGCAGGCGGTTTCTTCAGTGGTTCATCAAGGTTTGTTTTCATAGTTGGCGAAAGCATGTCCTGGATTGGCTCCACCTCTCTTACTTCTCAAAGGAGGACTCACTCTCTTGACTGCCCAGTGAAATGACATATTTTGCTGTGTTGTTTCAATTACAAAAACTACAGATAGATATCTGGGCTCTCACTGGTTATCACGTTGCAGAAATTCCCTTGTCCCTTTGGGAA
>VYZM01017511.1:536252-573280 GCA_013398915.1 Dromas ardeola
GGGTCAGTGGTCCTCTTGAAAATCCCTGTAGAATATCCTGTTGCTCCAGGCAACACAGATACTCCCCATCTCCTTTTACCTTTCCTTTCCCAGTCAGTATACATGAATTTAACAACCAAATGTTCTTAATTTTATTTATTTTGTATTATTTACAGGGAAATTGAAGAAATATTCTGGTAAGTTGGAAATGGTCCTGTTGCACAAGAATAAGGAATTATCTGAGTGGTGATTCTGTGATTTTGTTCCTCAGCTGCAGTCCTTGGGAGATCACCGCAATTGTTCCCATTCAAACAAAAGGAGTCTAATGAAAGTATTTTAATCTGCTGATCAGCTATTCAGAGAGAAGGGGATGGCCGTGCTAGGTGTCTTTGGAGACCGGAAATGAGTGCAGCAATGGTAATCAGAATAGTCGTATTTATATACACTTCTTAGCAAGCTATTGTGTGCATAATGTTGTTGGAGATTGCTTTAGCTTCAGATTTCATTCCCTGCACCTCCGGCCGTTTAAAGAGCTCCAGGTCTAGTTATGCTGCTGCAACAAAACCAGGAGGCTCAGCTCCGTAAGCTCCCTGTGGAGTTTGGAGTGGAAAGATCTACTGGAAAGTCATTCAAAGAAGCTAATTTCTGCTATTCTGAAAGCCTTTCTGATACTGTAATCTTTTGTTTTATGTGATTCAAAGAAAGGGGTTTCTGATGGGAATCCAGTTCTCACAGCTTTCAGACTGTGGGAGACGTTTTTGGTAAGATCCCTAACTGCACAACCCCAAGTGGTTTTCTGCTGGGGCAGACATCAACGAGGACGAAACCTCCTTTAGGAGCCATGAAGTTGATGGGAAGTCCTCTCCTCCTCCTTCACGCTGTGAATATTGTGATCAGATCACAGTACCTTGGTGCCACGGGAGCAACAGTAGAAGACTGTCAACAATAAACGTTTTATTAGAGCTTGACAGGTTGATGGAGACTTGTCTCAGGTCTCACAGGTAATGAGATCTTACCAACATCCCATCATGCGCTGTCTTTCATCATTTCACATGAAAGCCTTTTACAACAGAGCCTAAAACCCTCCCAGTCCTGGCGGCTGCCTGAAGGCACTGCAGGACGCTTGCCTGGAGTCAGTGGAGGGGGGAGATGTGTCTTCTGCTGAGACAAACCCACCCGAGCACCAAAGGAAGGGCAGAGGTGAGCAGAAGGGCTCTGGCCCTGCCTGGTGAACGGTTTGTGGTTGTGCCACACAGCCTGTTTGGGTGGGATTTTCACGTGACAAATATGTGGTGAAGTTATTTCTGAAGGTATGTTCTTTTCAACATTGCAAATAATGTGTGCTCTTGTTTGCAGTAACCACAAGAAGAAGGAAGATAAGAAGTTAATGTGGTTGACTAAGATCTTTAAAGAGGAGGTGTGATCCAGCTTTGAGGCAGTCTTCAGCTATAAAAAAACAACAGTAAGTGGAGTTATATTAGGTAAGAGCAATTAGCTTCACCCATATGGTCATTAAAAAAGTAAGGAAAGGGTGTTTTGGGAACAAGACAAAGTTAATGTTTCTTTAGTTGCATTTAGGTTCCATATTGTGTTTAGAAAAATGAAATATCTTTCACTGCATTTATTTTCCTACCAAAATAATATTTTTATTATTTTACCAAAAAAACCATATACAAACTCTCCCAAATCCACACATGGCTGTGAATAACCTCGTCACGGAAAGAGTCTCTGGATAAATCCGTGGCTCACTCCAAGACACGTGGAGGGTCAGAACTGGCTGAAGTTGTTGAAAATTACAGCACTGAGTAAAAATTTCCTCCAAAAAGAACAGACCAACAAACAGTCCTGTTCCTGATACTTTACAGCTATGAAATAATGCTATATCAATTCCAAGTAAATTCACATAATTGCAGGTCAGACTTTGTAGGTGACGCTAGAAGAACCAACTGTAATTAGTCTTTTGTTGCTATGACTTCATATGCACGTCAAGGAATAGCACATTGTATGGAACTTTTAATTAAGACAAACTAACTTTTGTCAAGCATTTCTGATTTCTGTCTGTCTCATTTCTCTACCATCTTATGCCTTTCTGCATTGCTAAAAAACATTGAACTGTTGCATCAAATGGCCAGAGAATATCACTTTGCGCAGAGGAACATGCTGCACTTACATAGAGGAAGATATTTTTCTATTACTGAAATGAATCTTTAAAAAACGTATTCTGAAATAAGTGGAAAGAAAGGACACAAAATGCAAGAAAATATCCATATTGAGAATGTAGAATTTTGTTCATGCTTTGTCTATATAATACCCGAAGTCCTTGTGCTGCTGCTGTTTGTAGTAAATTATACATCACCTCTTTTCCCACTCACTCTTTTT
The DNA here is from genome assembly GCA_013398915.1 of Dromas ardeola. Classification (NCBI taxonomy): domain Eukaryota; kingdom Metazoa; phylum Chordata; class Aves; order Charadriiformes; family Dromadidae; genus Dromas; species Dromas ardeola. The sequence continues at coordinate 538,611 of VYZM01017511.1, forward strand.
ACTATTTTCTTCTCTGTGACCTATTCTTCTTTCCCCTGCTCATCATCTTCCTTCCTCTTCATAAAACTTTATAAAAGAGAAAATTACTAAGCTTGAGGATCAGATGAGAAGAAAATTATGTGCTTCTTGTCCATATGATCAGGCTTCGCTTGTGATCGCGTCTACTGCAGGTGAGGCAAATAACTGTGGGACCCATGTAATAGCTCCAACCAAGTGCATTATTGCTGATGAATAGTGAATACTTTGCCAGTCATTCTGATATTATTTTCAGATTTTGGGTCTATTAATACTTTTTTAATATTCTAAATACAAGAGGAAAAAATTCAGGAAAAGATCCCACAAAACTGCAGGGAGCTGTTTGGGGGGTTTTTTTGTGTGTGTGTGTATATATATATATATATATACACACACACACATATTGGAATGTGCAGAGCCAAGTTTTGTTCATTTTCCTTAAAAAGGAAACGGAATGCATCTATTTCACCAGCCAGGATTGTGTCTGAAGCTGTTGGTTATCCTGCCTAAGGCCTGGCTGGGGTCTCCCCTGGTGATACCCACCCTCCTTTCGCAGCTGAATTCCACTGGTGCATGAACTGGTGCCCTCCTGACCACCACAGCTGGCTGAGCACACCAAGAGTCAACACGGGGTTTACTTTCTGCATTTGAGAAATTCCACACATTTCACTAAAATGAAAAACTATAGCAGCATTTACACATCCTTTCTTACCAACCAGGAAACTGAAGTGTCTGTTAAGTACAATGTTTTTGTGGCCATTTGTGGTGATTATACTGATTAAGTCCATAAGATTGAGAGCATCAGACTCTCTGAGTTAGTTTTGATAATCCACAAGCTGACATGGGTCTTGTTTTTCTTTAAGCATGTGCACCTACATTTTATGTCTAAGATGTGAACAGAAGTGTATGACTCTTTTCCTTGTGGAGCAATAAATGTTCTACAAGAGTTTCAATCTGAATCAAGATATTAGCGAAGTAATTAAGGAGACAGTCTCATGGAGTCGGAGAACTCGTATTGGGAGCTTGGCGCCTGCGGTGAGATGCCGCATCGCCATCGGTAAGAGAGACTATCATGCTGTTCCCTGAGTAAAGAACTTGCATAGCATTTCAAATACATTTGCTAAAATGCATATAATGATGATAGAGCTAGGGTGAGTTTCACTCTGTGGCTTTTTCCCCCTGGTAAAATAAATGAGGGTTATTTTTTCTGACCCTGCTGTGTGTTAGTGTAGCGTGAAAACCCTATTTATTGAAAAATAGGTTGCATAGTGAGTTCTAGGGCTTGAATTTACTCTCAAACAGCAAGAAATAGACTATAGCTTTCCTTGTAGCATTTAAGACTGTAAGGGTTAAGAATGAATTATGTGCTGTTAATGGGATGTTAACTTGAGATGATGAAACTTCATCGATAAACTTCAGAATATACTTCAAATAGATGTTGTACTTGGTAGCAGTCTCGACTCTGTCTCATTAGAAGTGGGATTGAAAACAAAACTCTTATATCCTCAGTGGAAATACTCACTGTAGCATGGCATAATGGTATTGCCGTTTACGTAGGGATTTGCTGCCTGCAGCCCCTTTGCGAGGCAGAAGAGACCTTGACCTTGGCCGGGCTCAGCCGGCGACGCACCCCCTGGCCCCTGCGCGGGGGGGTCCTTGCTGCCAGCGCTGCGGAGCCCACAGCCACCCCGAGATGCTCTTCCAGGGGGGCTCGCACACGACAACCCCGTGGCTGGGAAGAAGGAAGGGCGTTTTTCCGCACCGGCCGTGGCTACTTCCTTCGAAAACGATGGTTTCCCATTCGCCCCCCCCCCGCCTGCCGCCGTGCTCTGCTCAAGGGCGCCACCTGGCGGCGGCGGCGGGCGCGACCGGGACCGGGCTGCGCCGGGCTTAAACCCCCCCGGAGACTGGCTCTGCTGCTCCTGCCCCGAGGGAAAGCGCATGGAACGTTATTCTGGGGGGATCTTGTGAAGAAACTCACGTCTTTGCATTAAATCCTTCGGGTTTCTCTCCTCTCTCTTTGCGCTGCATCCCTGACACTGCACAGAGGCAGCATCCCAGTAACACTGATGTACAAGGGGTTTCTTTTTTGTTTTTGGTGGGGTTTTTGTGGTGTTTTTTTTTTTTTTTGCTTTATGTTGGTTTTTTTTTGTAATTGAAACTGCTTTTGGTCAAGTTCCACGCAGGTATTTTACAAGCAGCAGGTGCTTACCCACATGATTTCCATTAATTGTAGATGGTAGTACATTCCTGGGTTTAGATTATAAAGATTATTATTAGATTTAGTTCATAAATATTATTTAGTTTATTATTAAGATTATTGAGACTTGCTCTTAACCTCAGCCATAGAGAGCGGGAGCACTCAGAGGTTTACTCTTTGCCTCTGTTACCACCGTTGCCTCTAGTTGCTGTGTGTTTCTGCATCAGATAATACGATCATCGCCGCAAGAATGCACAATCCCCCTACTTAGGTCTGGGTCTTTACCCGCCTAACTTGAATATTTGGGGAACTGCAGACTTTATTTCCCCCTTGGGAATATTCAAAGAATGAAGTAAGGCCACCTCACCACCAAAAAGAGATGCCATAGAAAGAAAAGAGTGGGGGGAAAAAAAATGCTTGAAATCTGTATTTACTATTGAAATCAAGCACGTTGCATTGCCTAATGGAATTTATCTTCTCAGGTAACATGTTTTGTGCTGTAAAGAAGCAGCCAGCCATTTTCTCGTGAGCTCCCCAAGGCACAAGCCTGTGAGAGCTGTCAGAATGCATTGTGTTGCTGGAGCTCCCTGCCAGCACGCGTCCCATGGAGAGCCACCGGCGTCCTGCAGCCAGGTACATCCCCATCATGTGCGATTCCAGCGGTTTACCCGAACTCAAAGTTGGCAAGGTATCCACATGTTAACAACAATAATGCAAGAAAATCTTCCCAAGAGTCGCACTGCTTACGGCAGTTCAGGGAGGAGAAAGAAGGTGCATCACGAGCATGTGGTGGGAAGGAGCTCACATTGTTATCTTATTTAGACTATTTTAGTAGTGTTGCAATGCTTCCAGAAACCCTAGGGAAGGTGTACGGGGGGAGCAATGCAGGGGTTTGCCAGCAGCGCTCGGTATTCCCATGCCATGTGTCATTCCCACTGCTCCCAGCCAGTCTGCCCAGTCCCTCCAGCAAACGTCCCCAGAGCAGTGCCACAGGTCACGCGTGCTCTGAGCGGGAGCGATCACTTGTCGGGAATTTCTTCTGATATGCTGAGAAAAGAGAGAGGAGTGCGTACCCATTAGAAGAGGAGTAAATTATTTCTTGTTGCTATTAGCCACAGCACTGTTACATTATACATGACTCCTCGCGGATCAAAGCTGTGGCAAAAGGCAGCTCCTCTCTCTTGTTAAGGATTAGTCTTTTTTTGTCGGAGAGATGGCATTTGATAACCTCTGCTTTTCTCAGTAAATTGGTGGGCTTTCACCCTTCCCTGTAAACATTTCATAACTGGCATTAGTGTTATAAATGTGTGAGGGAAGAGAGCATCTGTTATTGCATTGCGGTATGGAGAGTCTCAAACACACCTGGGATTTGGATGTCTCCTCTCTCCGGGGCGTGTGGGGCCTCAGCAGGGTGTATAGAGCTGCTGTACCGCGTCTGGGAGTGCTAACTGACGTTATCTAATTAGGCCTGTTAGATAAATCTATGGGGCTGCACACATCTTGGATCATTAGCTTGTAGTTCATGTTATTTTTTCCCTTATATGCTCTTCTTGTGCAAAGAAAAATCGCATGTGACTTGTTTTGTTTTTTTTATGTTCCTGCTCCTTAAATTTCCTTGGGTATTTTAAAAAAACGTAGTCTTTTACATGAGATTAAATACTCCAGATCTGTAAGACCCAAATTAATGGATGACAAAAAATACATGATTTCAAATAAGTTTAATTTCTAAGCCTCATATTGTGGCTTTTTTGGTTTGAAATAAGCACAGGTCGAGCTCAGAGGCTAATGGAGGACAAGACATGCTATAGGATAATTGTTAAGTTTTTGTTCTATTCTGGCGGGATTTTAAACAATGACTCACCTCTCCCCACACAAAGTTTGCTGGGCTTTTACGTATTTTCAGGCTTGAGTTCACCACCATTCAGGTTGATTGCAAAAAAAACCCTGACTTCATTACTTGCACTCTGGAAGGGATTTGGCAGATATTTAGAAAAATACTTAACACTCACCACTTTCCTTCGTTCCTCCTGTCCCTCAGGAGCGGACCGAGATCAGCTCCATGCGTCTCCGTCCCGGCCCGGTGCGCGTCGCCGGCGATGCCCCGGTGCTTTGATTCGTGCGATCGATAACACCAAGGCTCTACCTAAAAGGATGGAAAATGCGGTGTGACCCAGGAGATGAGTAATGACCGTTGTGTGTGGCAAAATGACTGGGCTACGGCTTGTGTTAACAAATAAAGCTTCCCAAGTGCAACCGAATGATAAAGATCCTTTCATTTTGCCTTTCTTAATTCTTTACAGTAAAGTTGACCTTATTCTCGGTGGTAAGTATGGTCTGGCGCTACACGAACAAATTGGGGAGTATTTGGAAGTTATGATTTATTTAGGTCTTATTGCCTCCTTCAGACAAAAGTTTATATTAATTGGTTCATTAATTTACTCTGAAGCATCTGTCATCTTCATCTTGACTTGCGTTCCATGAAATATCAGTCGATTGGGTAACTTTGTGGTTGTTTTAAAGGAACGAACAATATTTTTTTGGAGGGAGCTGGTTGGTGGAGTGTCTTCTACAGCCCTGGCGTTCCTGAAACGCACTTTGATCCGACCCTGCAATCGACAGCTCCGGGGAGCCCCGCTCTTTGTGTCCCCAGAAGACAGAAAAGGTGCTTGCTTGCTATCAAGGAAAATGTAATATTTATCATACTACAATTTATTATACATGAGAAAAGAATAAATGTTGGGTTTACTGCGACAGATTTTCGTTTTAACCACCAAATTCATTGCTGGATGAAGCTGGCGCTTGCTTCTCTTGAGTCACACCGGGGGGAGGGGGGGGGCGGGGTTTGGCACCTAATACGTTAACATGTGTGTATTCTTTGTGGCTACAATTTGAACAAATGTTTTGAAATTATGACAGAGAAAATGGCTTTTCTTGCCTACATTAACAAATAGGTGTCGTGTATTTTAATTACTGTGACCAAGCTGCAATTACAGCTGATAAACATATGGAGATTGAGCTCCAAAAAAGAGAGGAACGTTTACATTTTCTTAAGAAATTGCCACAAAAATGAATAGAAAAAGGTGGAGGGGGAAAGAGCGGACAAAATGATGACAAACCTACTTCTTATTAATAACTGCAATACTGTGCTTTTACTGTATATAGCACCCTCTATAACCTCAAAGAACTTAAAACTCTACTACATAAATGTTATCTCTTTGTGATAAACACTCATGTCCTTAGATGAACATAAGCACCAAGATGTTAAGGAGGACGGGTATGGCTCATGTACAAAATAAGCCCACAAAGCACCGCAGCTTGGCTTCAGTGTGCAGGTATTGCCCCTGGAGTCAGCAATAGTTTCCTATCAATGTACTGTAGGATCAGAACATCGCTGTAATCTTCTGATCAGATAACAAGTGTAACAGTATCGTTGAAATTAAATGTGTTTTAGAGAAGCGTCCACTTTATTTTTTTCTTTTTTTAATCTTTGAGCTCTATGGGAATTCCCAAAAGACTTTGGGAAGTTTGTATAGACTCACAGGTGCTGTTGTTTCTCTCAAGATTCAATATTTGCCGGCTCGTTGGAAAGGTTTCCGTGTCTTGTACAAGACTTGGTGGAACAACTGCTGTGCTGTGAACGTGCTCCATGGCCGCTGCTGCAAGGTGCGGTACCTTTACGGACTCAGCCCCAAGGGAGGGTGGGACACGGTGACATATTTCCTCATGGCGCAATTCCCAGAAACATCAACTGGCATTAAAACATTTCTAAAACATACCTTTTTCGGTAGAGTAGACTGACCAAAGAAAAGCACTTTGCAGCCAAATATTAAGCAGTTTTCTCGTGGCTTTTGAAATAATCATATATTCATGAATTTACACTAGCCTTTGAAATCTGTCAAGAACTGTGCTTCTGCACCTTTACTGCATCGCTGTAACGTTTGTTTTAGCATGGAGACACGGGTGTCTGGCAGCGTGCTGCAACCAGGAGAAGAGAAGTTCTGTGCCCAACTGAGAAGACAGGTTGGACACGTTTCACTCCCGTAAACGACAGGATCAACATATTGATCCGGAGGGAGACGGCATTTGCCATATGCCTGGTGCTAAAGTTTTTTGCCTGAAAGAACAAGAGTTGGCCCCAGACCAAAGCTCTGTGGTTAGACTTGCCTTGATCTTGGAGGAAATTCCCAGCTTCTTTTGGCAGTTCCTCTCGGGTTAAACCAGAAGGACAGACGCAGCGCTGGGCGTCACTTGCCACCGTCTCCAGCAACCCCCGTGCCGCTGTGGCCTGCGACAAACGCTGAGGACCGAACTGCCTGAAATAAGACCTGGGATCCCACGGAGGTACTTCTGGTGAGTGTCTTCTGGTGCAGGTATAACCTGGCGTTTTGTAATACCCTAATTATAAGAGAATGTCAAAACAAGAACTGTTGAGAGATTCTCTTAGTTCTTATAGTATTTGAATTTATATCTTTTGTGATGGTGTACCCCATTTTACAGGTCTAATGCAAAGACAGCATTATGACTTTGCACCGTAATATGGAATTCTGGTAATTTTAAAAATCTTGGCAGCTATGCAGTCTATAGAAAAAAGAGATTTTTGCTGCCTTATAGTCTTTACATAGGTGAAGGTCTTTGAATTAGCTTCAGATCATTGTTTAGTACTTCTCCCCTGGATTCAGTGCTTTTTGACAGCCGGTTCTGTCCCCTGCGAGCCTCCCTCCAGCCAGTAGGCTTCAATAACTTGAAATAAATATTGACAGTTTTAATTTCTTCCTTCAAGCTGGCTTCCAACATTCTCACAAGAAATACTTGGATAGGTTGGAGGTCCCTCACATTTTTATTTACAGCTCAGGTCCTAGTAAAATAAACCATTTACGGCTGCTGGCGTTACCGGCAGTGGGGGATGTTCTGGAGCCACGGGTGCACTGCCAGAGGCACCGTCCTGCACACTCCGTGCCAACGGATAACCCTGAGTGCAGTGAATCCAGCACCTGTCAAATGAGCTTCAACAGGTCATTTGAAGTTTTCCTGCCCGGATTCTCCCCCCACCAAAATGGGGAAGAAGACAATTTCCTCTATTGGGCACCTAAATAAATGTTTATGTGTCAAACGCTGGTCCACATGAGACATTTGAACTTTGAAAATAGGAGTTTGGCTCATACTTGGCTTCCGTGTGTGTCCCCGGGGCTCCACCGATCTGCAGCTGCGGCGTTCGGGGGCTCGTGGCTGCAGCTGAGAGTGATACCCGCGCCTTGTCCTTCTGCGTTCTGTGTCTGCCTAATTCAAACCCATAAAATTATGGTATTATTAAGATGTCAAAGACTGGAATTCCTCTGAAGCCTCTAACTTGCTGGTTTCATGAAGGGCATTTTCTCTGGCAATAAAATCAAGAGCGTACCAATCCCTTTCTTAGGCATAGTCAGCAGCAAGGGAATAGTTCACTGCAGACACCAAAGGTTTTCTTTCTCAGTAGTAAACACAGAAGCCTCCAGCCATGCCTTTTTGCGATTAGCATGAATAAAGGTTAATTGCCACATTTTTGTGTTTCCCTTTGTAATTAAGAGATGAGCCTCCAGTGCTTTTCACTGCAGTTACTGACAACTGAAGTTAATCTTTTTAATCATTGCAGAAAAAGGCATGGATGCTGGAGCAGATCCCAGCCAAAACGCACTGGCTTTCTGTAGTTGGAAGCATGTCCATATCTAGGAAAATCTGGAATAGTGTATTTGGAGAATATGCATTTCAAGGATAGCGGTTTGAATTTTGGGTTCTCTGAGAGTTGATTGAAAGTTGTGTGAACGGGAGGTAACGCCCAGGCTGAGGCTGTTACGGGGGAAGCGGTGACTACGCTGCAACCTGCACAGAAATTGCGTTGACAGAGACTTTGTTACTAGGCCCATTCTGTGCGCCGCAGTTTCTCTCTGCCTCACTTTTTAATTGTATTAAGAAACTTTCCTATTGTAATTATTTTTCCTTGTTCACGCAACAAAAACTCATCAGAGCTACATTAGTGAAAGAAATTGGGCTTTTTTTTTTTTTTTCCAAAGTAGGGCAGGCAGTCCCCCCTGTAGGAGGGCAGGGGGTGGCAGGTCTGGGGGAACTGATGCCGCTTGTGACAGTGAGATGCTCCAAGAGGAGCATGGGGGCAGCAGCAGCCAGCAAAGTGCCTGGGGCCACAGCAGGCATCGCCCGTTTTGACAACTTTATATCGCACAAACAGTTGAACAAATATGTGTCGTTACATCGTTTGGGTATAATACACTTGTTGCTGGTACATTACCATCGTGAAAACACGCTTGCTTTGTTGTGTTAATAAATAACTCTTACGCTTAAGGAATTAATTCACTTGGAAAGATTTATTGTAGTATACAATTATGGGAAGAAAAATGAAAAATTCAGCCCTTAGAGTGGCTTGAAAGAATTTCTATCTCATCTGATTAGGAGAAAAGGCTGCTTTGTCTTCTTAAATTATTTTTTCTGTATTTAAATAAATCTTCTGAAATGCTTGCGTGCCTGCAAGAATTATAAAAGGCTGTTCAGGCCTAAATCAAGTGTTCCAGTGTGACTGCATGAATCTTCCAAAGCAATAAACTTTTGGTACCTTTGACAAGTTTTATGATTCAAGATAGGTGCACTGTGCTATGAACCATATTTCAAAGTAACGCATCTGAATAGATCATATCAATTTTTATATGCTAATAATTTGTTTTGGTATTTTAATACAAGGAGCTATAATTCATATCTATCACGACCCTTAGGCTACAGATAATTTTAATAACATTTAGAGAAAAATTACTTTAGAAATACCTCCAGTATTGCACTTTTCCATTGCCCAAATAAGGCAAAAATAAACAAGACTAGAAATTAAAAAACAAAAAAACCCACCCAAAAACTGAATCGAAGCTCATCAGCTTCAGCTCAGGATCGTTCCCTCTGATGTTCTCCTTTCCCTTAGCCATAGTACATTGTCAGTTTGCTGAGTGTTTGGGCTCTTTTCTATTGCCTGTGGGAAATTCTTGGGTAGGTAAACTTTTGCACACTCTTTTTGCCTGGAAGTTTAACCTAAATGTTTCCTTTCTTAAATTTACCTCAAATTCCAACTGATAGTCATGGTGTATTGCAAAGTTTTACCTGTTCTAATACATTACATGTTGTGGGACCAGTTGAAACTCAATTTTGCTGTTGCAAACTGGATAATGATGGCCACGATATTTGCAGTAGGACCAGTGTGGCAATGGTGAGAATGCTATGGCAATATCAGGTAGATATAAAGCCAATTGAAAACCATATTGAGGGCAGGCATTACTGAAAACCAATATAATCTCTGTAGTTTTGTAGCAACTCAAAATTCCTCTTTCTAAACATAAGATATGCAAATGGCCATGAAAGCTCACCAGAACCTGCAGGGATTTCTAAGTGTTTTGTATAAAAGAAAATAAACCAACAATAAAATGAAAAAAAAACCCTTGGAAAAAAAAAAATTTAAAATGCCTAAACATAGAGAAGATAAATGAGGCTAAAAGCCTATTTTTATTGTTTCTCTGGTAAAAATATTTTCAGTGCTAAAATGGAAAATCTCATTGTATGGTAAACAGTTTATCAGCTCCCTGATCTTGAGTACCTTTGAGATCCCATCCTGATATTTATGTTCAACCAGAGAAGCTGAGAATGATCTCCCGCTGCCCTCTCCCTACATGCACAAACCTATCTTTATGAATGGTTATTTGTCCCTGTGTTTAATATAATTAATTCTGAGTTTCCAAGCTGTTTTGACAAAATGCTCCAGATTATGTCTGGAAGAAATGATTGCCAAAATGTTCAAGATATGAAATCTTCAGATTTATCTGGGAGACTTTCCCTACTCCTCCTCGGCTCGCAGGAGCCAAGCACACTGGTGAGGGTTAACGTGTTGGTTATTTTTTCAGGAGTCCAATTTTAAAAACCCCACAAAGCACAGGGAGCACTTCACCATCACCCCGCTTCCACCTGTACTATTTCGGTGTTTTCTATGGAATCTGCATTTTAAATGAATTTTTTTTTGTTTTTTCCTCCCCTTTTGCTCCTCAGTTATGGCTTGGAGAGCATTGCTGTTCAGGTGATGGTGCGATTTCACGGGTTTCTTCATTCCTGCCAGGAATGCAGCCCATGAGCACGCCAGCCATCAACAGGGAAAACGCTCAGAAGAGCCCGTGTAAATACTGGCACCGCATCCCTGCTCCTGGGAGATTTCTAACCTTTGCCAGCTTATCATAAGCACCATGCCTCAGTGGCACTAACCGTGGCTGTAACACACATCAGCATCTCACATCTTCTTCTGTCTCTGTTGACTTGATTTCTTTTTTTTTTCCCCCCTCTTTTTCCTTCCAGGGTTTCTGCCGTACCTTGCTCTGATCCCTCCCATGGAGGGAGCGGGTTGCCAGGCTTCTCCCCGTGCTGGGCTATTGCCAGGGAGCCGAGAGCAGAGCTCAGACGTGGCAAGATGACCGTTCCTCTGAAAGAAAGAGAAACAAACACAACCCAGCCTTTCCTCTGTGGAGAACCACGACCTTCCAAACCATGGAGGAACTGGTTTGGTGCTGAGCTTCATCTAGACGTGAGACGTCTCCTCGCATCCCATGGCTTCTCGTTCAAATTTGTGTTATGAAGACCAAACATATGTTTCCCATTGTGAGCTTTTCATATGATTTAATCCATTCAAAAAGATTGATTTTTGAATCCTTTTAAAAACAAACCAAACATCAAAATAGAGAAACATGTATGACATTTGCAGCACTCCTCATGGTCTGCTCATGAACCCATCTTTCACATGGATGACTTGTTGGAGACGAGGTGATGTTTTCTCTCTGGCTGGGATTCTTGTTGGTGATGGTGGGTTTTGCTTGGTGGGGGTTTTTTTGGTTTGTTGTTTTTTTGTGGGTTTTTTTGTTTGTTTGGTTTTGGGTTTTGTTTTTTTAATATTAGTTAAAAGCAAAATGGCCTCAACTAAAAGGCCCAAAGGGAAAATGAGAGGGAGGGAGTGAGGTAGGGAGTTTATTACTGATGCCCTTTTTCCTTGGAAATAAATACGTCATCTCAAAAGAAGCTAATAAAGAGGATGCTGAAGGGAAGCAGGGCAGTATTGCAGGGACGCGGCTGGGGGCGAGGCAGCAGCAGAGGAGGGTGCGTATGTGCAGGGCTGGGGAAAGGGAGAGAGGTGCAGGTCATGGCATCCAGCTGGTGTTTAAGGTCTTGCCTGATATCCCTGAACTACATTGAAAAAGTCTTTGTTCTAGGTGGCTGTGATATAGAGTCTGCTGGCTGCTCTAGAGGCACCCTTCATAGCATTGCAAGAAAACAGGGGAAAAATGTTTTGAAAGGAAGGAAAAGGGTGAAACTTTTCTGTTTGAGAATTTTCAGGAAAAACTACTTTTCATTTTTGCTTATGTGAGGACATCATCACTTGGAGGAGTGGGGCAGGGCAGCAGCCTTTTCTAGATAAGTTTGCAGTTGATTTAGTACTTGTATTAATGTATATTCAGGGATTCTTATTCTTTCCACAATTGTGTGCTCATAGAAACAGTGTGTAAAATGAAGCAACTCTTCCTAAAAAAAATCATGTTTCTTTTTTAATTACTGTATTTACTGTAGATAGTTCTTCTCAGGAGATAATTTGCAGCAAATATAGTCTTTCTTGCAGTAAAACGATGGCATCAAACGGCTAGCATATGCCTCCTTACTGTGCAAAACGTAGAGGGAGTCTCACTTGATGGTGCTGCTGGTTTGCACCATTTTATTGCAAATATTGAGACAGTTAATGTGCTCTTTCTTCACTAAGTTTTGGCTCCTGGGAGAAAGAGGTGCAAAGGGGGCTTCTCCCCTCCCTCAGCCTTTCTTTTCAGGATCTTTTCTAGCCTGTGGGATCACAGGGAGGCAATGGGAGATGGGAACAGCAAGGTTTAAACATTATGAAGGATAAAGCCAAAAGGAAAATGAACTTCAAAAAAATTTAATGTTAAAATCTTGAGATGTTCAAGTGTTTCTTGTGTTTTCTGAGTGCTGGACTGAGAGCGAATACTCTGTGTTGGCTGTAAGGCACTGACTGAATGGGCAGCAGCCTCAAACCACGAGAGACCTGGAGGACTCGGTGTCCCTCGTTGACACCCTCTCTCCGTCTTTCACAGCTGAGCTGTCAGTGATGGTCCTCCGCGGTCTCTCCAGGGCTCCCACCGAGGAGCTCCCAGCTGGAGACCGTGTCTGCTCTCCATGGGACAGGTCCTTCACTCCAACCCCGCCGTGGATGGGGCTGTGGCACAGACCTGTCTGTTTGGGCTGGGAAGTGGAGGAGATTGTGGGGTAATTTATCTGAGTGTATCTAATCGTTGCTGCTTGCACTTTGAAATGAAATATCCCTTGTCTTTTAAACCAGTAACACACCGCCCACTGCTAACTGCGTGGTGAGGCAGAGGGGACAGATGTTGCATTACAATGCGAGTCAGAAAGGATTTAAATAATGCGGTCGAGAGGGAAGCGGCAGCACGGGAATGCAGCAGCAGCTATCAGGAGTGTGTATAGTCTACCTGTAAAACTGTGGAAAATTACTTATTTCACACCTTCTGAGGACAATAAAGGAGGCCAAAAGAGTGGTAATTGTATTAGCAATTAATCCGTTTGCCCCTCAATATGTTGAGCTGCCCCTTTTTACAGAAAGGACAGAAAAACGGAAGGGCTGGAGCCTCCCCCAAGCCCACCTGGGAGTGGGGTCCAGGGGGAGGCCTCCCCGTCCTCCTCCGGGTACCGGCTGGTTTCCTGGAGGCTTTTTCTTGTAGGTACTGGTGCTTTGGGGTAAATATTCCAGCCCTGCACTTAAAGCAAGCCATGAAATACTGTAAATTGACTGTTATTTAGTTTTCTGTACCTCAATAATTGAAACTAATAGAAGCAAATAGCTAATATTTTCTGGTGGGATGACCTTGGGAGCAGGAGCCCAGCTCGTTGTGTCTTCCTCCAGGAAAGAAAGTTAGAGGAATTACTGCCAAATAATAATAATAACAGCAGCAGTGCGGGCTGTAATTCCCCGCTCTCCTACTTCAGCGACACCTGAACACCAGCATGAAGAAAACAAGTCATTTATCAAGTATAATTTCTTGGAATCACTGGGTGTGTGGAGCAGAGTTGGCAAGAAATGGGCAGACCGATTTCTACCTCATCCCAGCCGTTAAAGAACTAGTGTCTAATTTTCCCATTTTGGCAATCTATGCTTGCTTAGGCCAAATCTGGATGTGGACTAATGTGACTTGCTGCATGTCCCCATTTCCTTTTTGAGGCATGAGCTTTGCGGCACCCACCCACGGTTCCTAATGAGGGGTCCGACCCCACCGCTAGCCCGTGCAACCACAAATCACCCACCCCAGCTCTCATTTTGACCTAGTTTGGTTTTTTTTAAAGAAAGTGAGGTTCATGTGATACCCACAGAAATGCTGAGCCTTTTGCATCTATTTTGGTTTCTGTAATATCAGCTAGGTTTTACAGCAGGAGAGAAACCTCAGAAATAATTAACTACTAAAACACTTATTAAAAAGAAGTTGGTTAAAGGCAAGGACTGTCCTAAAGCAAAGCAGGCAGGACTTGGGCATCAAAACCTGGTTGGCAGCAGCATTTGACCAGGAAACCAGCAGGTGGAGAAATCTGGGCATCGGGCAGCATCATAGAACATAGTTCAAATGCAGTGGGATTTGTTAATCACAGGGCTTACGGAAAAGCTTGTTATAGACTCAATTCTATAGAAAGACCAAGTGATGGAGGAATGGACTAAAGAGTTGGGTAGAAACATCTCAGCACATGACAAAGAAGTGAGCGAGTGAGAGGTACTGCCTGGTAGAAGTTCATTTCTTGCTAAAAGAGGTAATTCTGCCCAAAAATGAAGTGAACTTGGTGTGTTTCTGTCTGAAAAGGGGGAATAAGAGCCAAATGCCAGAAGGTTATACTGGTTTCTCTGGGGAGGAAAGTGATGAAATACTGGCCAAAGTGAGATGGCTCAGGAGAGGGGATGGGGGCACAGCAACGTCCGGTGTATGACACCACGGCATGGCCTGGGAGAGGGAGAGATGGGTAACCTTGAGCAGTTATATGCAAAAAAATCTTAAGAAGCAGAACAAGAAGGTGCTGTGACACGTGTATAGTAAAGAAAAATTTTGAGTGGTTCAGAAAGCTGCAGAACAGCAAGCCACCCCTTCACCTGTGGGTACTAAACCAGTAATTGGAAAAGCCAGGTCTGGGGGAGAGAAGTTTTGATTGAGGAAAGAACAATCTGCACTGAGCCATAAAAAAAAAAATATAAATCTGTGATTAAAACCACTCAAGCGATTTCAGCCGATTCCTCCTGGGCTGAGCACGGCAGAGAGGAATAAGCTTGGCACCAGAGCTGTGCTCCTGCCCTGCTCCCGCCAGTGGGATTTTGATTCAAGGCCCCACTTCATTTCCAAACCCCCTTTCCCAGGAGCCCTTTGCCAGCTGCCGGCGGCGTGGCCGGTCCCCCGGTTCTGCCCCATGCCTGGACACATCCCCTTCTGCACAGAAAATGGGAAAACTCAGATGTGTCGCACTACCTGACAGGGTCTTCTGAGCATCTGGAATGGTATGAGAAAAGGAGGGGCCTTATGCAGTAGAAATATTAGTAGGTAAAGAAGAAAATAAGAATAAAGAGGAATTAAATAAGAACAAAGAATAACAAGGGAAAGGAGCCTGGCTCCTTGTTATTAATCTACAAGTTGGAGAATATAAAGTAGCGTGTGAAGGTGGGTTTGTGGATTTGCTCCTGATGCCAAACTTGTATGAGATGAGCTCTAAGGAGCTCCTCTTCATTAAGGAGAAGGATGAATATAAAAAGTAGAAAAGAAAGAAAAAGTCCTGTGTGAACAAATGACTTATGTGGCAGAGTAATTAGATAAGACATTCACAATATATTTATTGCAGAGATTTAGTTACCTAATTGCTCAGCAGTTAATGTGTGTGTATTTCCATATACACATGCAAGTTATGGCTGTTTCTGCATGTAATTATCTATGAAGATGCTGTATATCTCTAAAATGGCTGATAAGGGTTTAGGATGACTGTCATGAGTTTAAAATGCCTTTGAACTAAATAGCTTTGCCATTTAACTCAGCATTTAACTAACAAATAGAAGTTATTAAAAACCTTAGAGGGCAGAACAATCTGGCTTTGCAGAATCTGAAGACAATTCAGGTGTTGGAGGGTAAAACAGGAATGGTAAACACATATTTCTTTTTTTCCCCCCCTTTAAATCTTTTTCTTCCTAAGGCCAGCCCATCCGAGAAAGCTGTGGCCATGTGGCCCAAGGCCATGGAGTTACCGAGGCTTCTTGAATGAGTTTGCATCCCTGATGCTGCAGCCCGTGGTTGTGTCCTATTCACAGCCCGTTCCAGCTGGGAAGTGCGTTAGTTTAAATCACTGTGAAGACAAGGTTGGCTTTAAGTAAGTCATTTTATCTTTCTTTACAATGCTTTGAAGGAGGAAATTTTGCTTCTTATGTAACTCTTGAGAGCTGTTATTTCCAGCAGCCCGAACTGCAAGCACGCGATGAAGGACACGGTTTACAAGGTGTAGCTGGTGCAGAGCCATAAACACGCCGGCTGTCTTTATTGAGCAGACTGGGATTTCCAAAGGAACCGAGAAAATTAGTCACCCGCCTTTCCACATAAATAAATGAACAGCATGCCTTGCAAAGATAATTTTCTTTCCTATAGCTAAATAAATCTTGGGCGAGGGGGAGGTATCGCCATTGCGTGCTCCAACCCCGCATGAAAGGGTGAACGTTCTGCAGAAGGTTTACTACGTTTTTGCTCTGGAGGAGCGACGTGTCCCATGTTCCCCGTCTGCTTTGAACTGTGAATCTCCCTGGACCTTCTGAGGGCTCCTCGTGCTCTGCTTGAGGCATCCTGCTTTGGTCCCGCTGCCCGAGCCGAGCCAATGGAATAAACTCATTTAGCAATATCTGGGTAAGTAAATCAGCGCTGGCACTGAACAGCACGCAGTTTGTCACCTCCTTTCTACTTCTCCCTGAAGAAAGATAAGATTCTCACCTTCACGATTAAAATCTAAAGCTGGATGATCACATGAATGAGTTCAGGTCCTACAACGATAAAATAAACGTCTGCTGTTATAAGAGAAGCCAGTTGGTGACCTTTCCCACCCAGCTTCCCTAGTGATTCACAGGTTTTATTTTTTGCTAAGTACAAAAACATTTTCCCTAGCAAATGCTCCTTTACTGAAGGTGAAAATGAATAAAATAAGCCCACAAAACACTGAGACGAGGGTTAGGGCTTTTCACAGTTATCACTATTTATAACATGAAGCAGCTGAAGTGTGGTGAGCTCTATGGAGAAACGCGTGCGCTTCCCCACGCCAGCCTGAGCTCAGTGCTCCGGAGTTAATTTCCCTGTGTTAGCAGTTGTTTGGCATCCTGTATTTTCAGCAGGGAACTTCTCCATAGCCTGATACACTAATGTGATCGCTTTAAATGATAGGTCTACTACTGAGGGCGTTTGGCATTTGACTCCCTTAAAAAATTCATCAGAATTGATATACTGCATTTTTCATTGGAAACCCTGCAATCAGGTAGCAAAGTCTGAATATTCATACGGGAGTAATATCTTTTCAGCATTCATTAATCTGAGTCAGTAATGAACTACAGGTAAAATTGAGTGATAATTTGGAACAAGAAATTTGTTTGATTATTTTTCTCATCTTCCTTTTTATTAAATATCCATGAACAGTTTCCAATTGACCTTCCTGAATTTTTCATTTAATATTCAAAGAGGTTTTGGTAAATAGTTTGCAGGGCCGTTGCGTGTTTGCTGTCGGATCACAGAGTGGCAGCACCTTTCCCCAACCCGCGCGGTTGTTCCCCAGCCTGTAATTATGCAATTGATTGTTTCTGCCCAAGTACAGTATCTTGTATTGTCTTTCCTGAATAACATGCTTTTTATAAAGATTATTTCAGCAATTTGTCAAGACCTTTTTGAATTTTAATGCTGTCCTCTCGTGTGCTTGCAGTCCTTCCCTGCGCGGTGTTATCAGCAAATGGAACAAGCATATTCCTTCTTCTGTCCTCCAAGTCATTAATGAAAAATTAATAATGCTGAGTTCAAGACAAGTCTCTGAAACTGTGCTTCATTCATCCCTTCATTTTGAATAGAAGTGTTTTCTGGAAATGAATGCTCTTCTAGCAGGCCTTGTAGCCTATGTACATAGCCCCGAGTGCCATGAAGCTAAAGTCAGGCTGTGCCTCTTGAATGTCCCGTAGAAGGAAATGCAATTGGCATGGTGCGATTCAACCAACGCTGTGTGCTGCTGCTCCTGCCTTTGGTATCTTGTTGCTCTTACAGAAAGATTGAGTATTTTTCTGTGAATGGATGGTTTGTGAGCTGTATGTAAAGCAATATCTTCTCCTCCTTCTTAAAGACATGGTTTCTTTTTCCCCATCTTTCCTTCTTCAGTCTTCCACGGTAATAGTTAAGATTCTGATATTGCTTCAGACAGTTCCTTAAGTATGCAAAGATAAAGCTCATCAGCATAACCAATTTGAAAACATCTAAATTAGCTCAGCACTCTCACCATTCCCTTTTTATGAGATTACAATCTTCCCTCTTTGTTACAGTATTATTGTGCCGACCATCTGCTCTCAGTTGGCCTTTTTCATGAAGACTGAAGCAAAGAAAGCTCATTAAACACTCAGCTTATTTGGTTAATGGCTTTCACACTCCTTTTTTGGTCTTCCTTTATTACTAATGTACTTACAGACTAATATCTTGTTAATTGCCCCATGCTTTGTACCCTGACCTCTCCGACTTCATCGCCATACTTCTCTGCCTGATGAAACACTTGATGAAGTTTTTTAAACGCTAGAGCTCAGACTGCGCAATGACATTCCTACACATTAAATCCAGGGAGAACATATAGGCAGTTTCCACCTCCCAGTCGCATTTGTGGGTCAGGCCTCTCGTATGAAAGGCAAGGTGGTGGTAGCCCCTCGGCTAACACCAGCCTGAGCCCACGGCCAGGCAGAATCGATAGGCAGGAGAAGGAAAAAGCCATAAGGGAAACTGTTGAGATTACGAATTTTTTTTTCAATCTAATAATAAGTCATTTGTTCAAATTGCATTAACTTATTATCCCAAGTTCTCCTCTCCTGACTTGCTCTATTCTTAGTGCATCGCCGAGATTATTTCTCAGGTCTTTAGAGTTCTCTGTGGATTTCCCTTCGTTGGTCCCCAGTCTACAAGTAATAGTTCTTCGTCCTTGATCCTTTTAAAATAGCTACCGCAGCAAGTTTCACCTTTGTAAATATGTGACCTCAAAGGCACAAGAATAATCCTTCTCAATTACATTGGACAGCTTGTAAACAGATTTCCAAATTATTCCAACCATATGTAAACACACTAGGGTTTGGAAAAAAAAAAAGTGGTTCTAGTTACAGAGATGTAAATCAATAGAGACTTCTGCTTTGAATTCACTCATGGTATAGCAATTTAGATAGTAAGATGGGGAATATAATAACGCAAAATTTCAGTGTTGCAACTTCATTTTTTTACTCTCACACTAGTGGCTCGGGAGATAGAGAGAATCACGATTTGCAAAGCTAAATAAAACAAAAGCTCAGAGGAACCTGGCTGGGTGTGCTGACCTTCTTGTCAGTTTTCAAGCAACTCGAAACTGAATCTTACTTAAAACTGGCCATTATCATTATTTTCTCACACAGAGCCATTAACTTATAACTTATTGAAGCAAGCAAACTGTTCTTTGCTGGTATAAAAAAAATCCCGGCCTTCCTCATTTTCTCCTGAAGAATCTGAAATCGGACGAGCTTTATCAGCTCCTAATATTTCTAACCTGCATAAGATACTGGACGAAAATAAAAATGCACACTCTTGGTTTTATAACGCAAAAGGACTGAAATTTAACACAAACTTCGAATCTATCGAAATCCTTGGAAACTGAAGAGCAGGTGCCCTTGCTGCAGGATACTGCCTTTTGCGGGGCGGTTGGTGGGGTACCCTAAGCCTGGACCTTGTGTCCTGGATGCCTGGAAGCAGCTCTGGGTGGCACTGAGCAAGCACGGTGCTGCAGGAAACATCATTGTTCACTTTCCGTGTCAGACTGGAGAAACCGATTTCTTGCAGAAAGCCAAGCTGGAGAACACTTAACAGGGTGATCTACCGGGCAAATATCCCCCCCAGTTTCCC
This sequence comes from Dromas ardeola, assembly GCA_013398915.1. NCBI lineage: Eukaryota > Metazoa > Chordata > Aves > Charadriiformes > Dromadidae > Dromas > Dromas ardeola. The sequence goes on from VYZM01017511.1 coordinate 558,066, forward strand.
CACAGTCTGCGCTGGTGAGCAGAACAGAAAGACAATTGCTTTGTTAGTACTTCTACTACATTAAATAGAAATAACCGCTGCTTGCTAGCATTTCCCCTGTACTAGGCAGTTCCTACTGATACATACGTTGCATGTTGGTGAATGCATGTGCCAGGCTGCAGGAAGACCAAGTCCAGGATGACCAGCTCTCACCTGGATGCTCCTGGCTGGCGGTCCTTGCAGCAGCTCCATCACGTTATGCCTCCTCGTTGTTCTCCAGGTAGCCCAGTTTCAAGGGAGAACAGTCCCAATCTTCCAATCCCAACTGTGCGAAGACGGATGGCCAAAATAGGAGGAACTGGAGACTAAAGGTACAATTTTAAAATACGGCTTTCACAAGTCTTTACTTATAGCTATGCAGATCTCCAGCCAGTTGTACTTTTTTTTCTGGCTCTTTCTTTTTAGCTCTTTAGTTGAAAAGAAATGAAAAGTTTGGTCTGAAATCTCTAATTCTGAGCCAGTCACGCACAGGCAGATTGTTACTGGTCGATCACTGTTTGAGATGGCTGGGTTTTCCAGACTTACTTGTTTCAAACTTAGAAGTTTTTGTAATAACTGCAGCCAGTGGACTGCAAACTTCTGCAGAAAGTGAGCAGCCTTTAGGAGGCTGTAAGAAGGAGGGATCCACAGAGAAATCGGGTCGTGCTTTTTTGAGCTTGTCTATTTTTTGACAAAAGAATTGAAACATCAAGTCAATTAAAATGCCAAGGAATTTTCAAAACATAGTCTTAACGGAGAAAATATGCCTTTAAAAGTAAACGATGTAAACAAATGAAATCTTGATAGCTGACACCAGCTAAAAGTGGTTTATAAATAAGGGGTTTTTTCCTCCTTACCCATTGCTTCAAGCAGTCACTCAAAAAAATTTAACTTCCTGTTCAGTGAGTAAAGAGTTTAACGTCTGTCTGTGGTGATGGGAAGGACCGTCTCTGCGATGCACGCATGCATGCTTCAATACGTCGTGGTATTTTCTGATATATAAACTGAAGAGTAAAAAGACAGGGGATGGTCTCAAGGTCAGTATAATAAAATAGCAGAATCTACTGATTCCCCTCGGAGTTTATGATACGAGGAAGATCCCTTATTTCAATTTATAAGATTTCCAAAGATCTGTATTAAACTTTTAGGGAACAGGAAGCCATTCCAGGGGGCACACCTGGTGTGATCAATTCACTGCTTGCTTGAATCTGCAGAGGAATAACTAACCCATGACTGTATTGTTTTTTGAAAGAACTCAATTTGGCGTCAGGAGGAAAAATCAGTTTTCCTCCTCCCTGCAGTCTTTCACTGGAGATGTTTAAAGGCGATGCAGAGCTTTCCATCTCCATCCTAGAAGCCCTTGAAAACGCAGAGGTGGGTGCCCAGTCGCGCAGTCTGTGATGAGACACGTCTTGTGCCAGACAAAAGTTACGGTACCCTGACAGCAGGAACGCTTCGATTTTGTCGTTTGCCCTTCTCGCCCTAGAAAAATAAAGACCCTTGAGCTTTTTTAGTTACTGAATTGGAAACTGTTAAGTTGTGCTGAGCCGTTGCTTGAAGTAGTGGAAAAAATGGTTGAAAAAGTAGTTTGCTCAGTAATCACACGAGCTGGAACTGCGTGTTCTCTGCCACCCTCAACTGCCATCAGCTATCAAGAATTTGTTTTCTCCTGAAGGTCAATAAAAAAACTTCACCTTTTCTTGATTTTTAGTTTTATATGATGTTGGAAAAAGCTAAATCATGTTTTAGCTGCAAAAATCCTATTTAAAATCTCTTGACAGGCACTTAAAGCTTCCTTATGCACCATTGCTACAGGGCCTGTTTTTTATCATATTTATGCTGGTGGAGTGCCTCTGTTTAAAGGCATGTTCTTCAGGTTCAGGTGCTACGAGAAAAATCAGAATGAGGTTTGTTTTCTTGTTTCCCTTACTGCCACTGTTTTTACGGAGCTGTTGAACTACACTTGCCGAGTTTTACCTTGACACTTTAATTTGAAGGCAATCTAATGTGTTCTGACCGAAAATTTTAAAGTGGAAGTCCCAGTGCGCAGCAGAAACAAGGCGTAGATTTCATTGTTCTTGACCCATTAGGTGCTTTTTTTTTTTTAATCTGCCACTTTAGAAACTGTGTGCTGTTTCACTCCAGGTATTTTAACAGCTCATTTTAGCCTTGCTGACATTGCTGTGTCACGGTTCATGTCTTTTCTGACATGAAGCTATCAAGTTCTTCCATTTACCTTCCATTTTACCTCTGCTTACAAATGAGGTTTAGAGAAGCTAAAACCTTTCTGCATCTAAGGTCTCTTTTATTTGAGTAGTGTTGCCCTTTGCATTTTGTAATTGCTGATGTATGGTTATAGTCAGAAGACCATACATCCCATAAAATGCTTTGAATGACTATTTTAAATAAATTTTAGAAAGTAAAATTTTTTACAAATGCATCAATGTGGCTTTCATAGAATATAAATTTCCGTAAAATGAAAATGTTTCAAAATATCCCAGTGTTTCTGTTTTCTCTCAGTACCCTTTGCTAGCTTGTCTTAAAATTTAGACTGGAATTTTCCCTGTCTGTGATTCTTTCCGTGCTCATCGTGTTTCCGACGTGTCACCTGCCCTTTCCTCCCTCTGCATAAACCAGCCAGGTCTGAGCATGAAGGAAACCGGGTACCCAAAGACAAGCCCACCAGCTCTGCCAGTGCGTCCTCCAGGCAGCACAAGGAAACTGGAGGTGTCACTGTCTGCATTAATATCTCTTCATCCTTGTGTGCAGTCATCTGGTGCTTTTCATAAAATTCACATGTATTTTATTTTAAAATGTGACAGGAGCATGTTTTTCTGTCTTTTCACCAATAAATATAGCTGGAAGGATGCGCAGAGGAGAGTTGTGCCCCCTCGCTGACTGATGCACCGTGACACGGGGTGTGGAGGAAATTCAGCACTTTGTCACTTCAGCAGTTGACAACGTGAGTCACTGTGCAGAGGTCCCAACTGCTGCCGTCAAGGCGGATCCCGGCTCCTCTCCGCCGGCGCAGGGTGTTAGTCAGGCATCCCAACCTACAGCGGCAACCAGGGATACGGGCTGGGGGAATAGCTGGCAGAATTTAGCTGGATGCTCTGCATCAGTAAACATCATCTTCATTTTCTGAATGTCTGTGCAAGGCGGTTGGATGCAATGACTCACACAGAATAGAGCTGCGGTTATGAATGGTCGCCCGAGCTGTACATTTTCATTAAGGCTCAGCAGAGCTGCGCTGGGTCTCGGCCCCAGGCCGAACGGGCCACCAGCCTTGGGGGGTGCAGAGGAGCTCGACTGCGGAGATGAGTCCCCAACCCTGGCTCGTTTTCCCTTCCTCGCAGAGCCTCAGGCTATTATTGTCTTTGTGGTACTCCTGGGAACTACTTCTTTTTTATTTTTGAGCTCTAGAGAAGCGCTTTATGATGCGAGCAGCAAATTTGCACCTTGCATGGCTCTGAAACCTTCAATTTCCTTCGCCGTCGTCGTGAACTGAGGACACGGTGGATCAAGTACCCAAAGCAGTTTGGGGTAATTTGGTAGGAAAGACGCTGTAGAAATGTACAGAATCTCATTATTGGGCAGTTAGTGCCAAAGCGCTGATTCTTCAGATGCGTTGGGCAGCAGTCGGGTCACTGCCCAGCTCTTCCCTTACTGGCAGCAGGGCGAGTGCATCCCGCTGGCTGGAAGCCATGCCGGGATGAAGGGGGCTTAATTTTCTGGGATGTGCAGTCACGCACGGCCGGTCCTGAGGCTTGGGCATAATTTCTGAAGCCGCATCCAGGCACGCTGACAGTCGGTTTGTACCTGATGGGCCACTTAACGCAAAGGAGGAGCAAACCATATGAAATATCACCAGGGGAAATAAAAGGCAATGCCCAAATGCTTAGGCATTGATACCATTTCTTTCTTTTATATCTATAAACCAGATTTCGGGTAAGACAAACTCTGAAGGAATCAGATCTAGTATTTACAGCTAAAAGAGGCCAAGGTCCCCGTTTCATATTTGGAAATGAAAGACAACACGTATTTGTTCTTTATCTTTGAGTTTTAAGCCTGTTTCCACACCAAAAAAGTGTGGGAGAAGTATAAGAGATAAAAATGTGTTTGAAATACAGGCTATTTTTGAAGCTCTTACAATATTTTAAAGCTTTCCCCTACAGCTATTTATTCCATGCACTTACCGTCTGTTTTATGCTTTGATATATTTTGCAATTATTTTTCATCCTTAATTTGATTTTCTTTTAATAACATTGTTCAAAACAATGGTGGGTGACAAACACAACTAGCACACATCAGATAATCCCTATCTGACCAAGATGAGTTGTTTTAATTACGAACATGTACATATTGTGCCGTAGATCTTCTTAAAGGTTTTATGATTTTGGGAGGCAATACCATGGGAAAATAACTTTTCAAAGGATTCAATACGTTAGTTCAAATAGTCTTGCTTTTACACAGCAATGTATGGGCTTCCACTCACAAGGCAACAGTTTGCCATTCAATTAACGGGTGCAATATCAAGCCACTGCGTGGGAAAGAGCTTGGAATGCTGGATCCTTAGCGAGGATGCTGTCATGGGGGTATTTCCCTTAAAAATCCCAACAAGGAGGTGAGATTTCTTGGTCCTACTGAAATCATCAGAAGTGCTGTGCAAGGGAGGGCTGACGCCCCATTTCCATGCCACGCTTCAAATTGTACAAATAGGAACACTCTCTTGTTAAAGTAAAAATCATTTTGTTATATTATACGCATTGTCTCTTTTCCCATTTCTTCTTTTTTTTTTTTTTTTTTCCCCAGTTACGCGAATAGTCTATTTTCTGACAGTATTTGATTATCTTGTTTGTCTACAGCTAGCTTTGATTTCACTGCTGGTAAGGTTTCCCTGAGAACTAGATATTACTTAGATATACAAGCTCTACTCTAACCAGGCGGTTCTGCCTCTGACAAAGGAATGGGAACGCAATGGAGTTTTTCACTGTTTTCTATTATAACTCTATTATATATTACTTATACGGTACCTAGCTGTGGGTAATATATTTCTTTTATTCCCTGGCAATTCTGAATTTCCTGGGGGAAAAAAACAAAGCTTTGTTTAAAACAAAAGTGATTAAAAAAATTAATTTCATCCCAGAATCAACAAAGTATTCAGTTTGACCCCACATCCTATATTTCATTTTAGTTGCTAAGTACTTTACTATTTTTTTACATAGACTAACATTCAAAATGAAATATTTGACACAAAGTATTTTGATGAGAAAGAAACATCACTTAAGCACTAAAAAATTACGAGAACTTGCTGAACTTGATGGGTAGTTGCGAAGCGTTTAGATCAGCCTGAATTTGTGTTTTTTCAAAGGGAAAAGTTTTTCAACAAACTTTTCTCCAGCTCAAGGTCATCCCCTGCCACGTGCGTATACCATGTTTTACATTCAGTCAGGCTTGTACAGATTTATGTTCTTAAGAGAAGAAATTTATCCTCGTTGCCTGAACTCCCTAAAATGTAGTAAATAGTAACCCCTCGGAGCAGAGCTGCTGGGTGCAGCCCCCGGAGGTGCCAAACATGATTTCCACCGACAGCAGCACAGTAGATATGACCTGCTACCGCTGTATCCAAGGAGGGCTTGGAGATAATTAACCATCAGCTATATTATCGGTGTTATCCGGAGATAATTAACAATCAGCTATATTATCTGTGCTATCTGCATGGTAACTGCGATGATAACCACCAGAAGTACATGTATTGTGTTTGCATGTGGTGAGAACAAACTACGCATTATCTCTATTTTTTCCCCCCATAGGCACAGTTTTTTCATTTGTCATCAAAACATTCCTATTTTTCTTTTTTTTTTTTTTTTTTAATTTATTTTATGATAGGCTGTCTGGCTTTCTCTCCAGGTAGATTTGAACCTTAGTTTCTCACTTTTCACCTGAGCCTTCTCCCCATCGTGATGCAAATGAACACCTTTGTGTGACTTCACCTATCACGAGAGCTCTGTCGTTGTCTCTCAGCTGTCCAAAGTTAAAACAATCCACTTTTTGTTGGTTTTGGATCTTCATACAATGCGCCAGCAAGGACTGCTGTGGGGACGGGTCATCCAGCCTCGTCAACGTGATATTTCAAAAGAGCTATCAGTGAAATTGAATCAACTTTTGCTCTTCTCTAGTAGCTGGGAGCTGGGACATGGTGGGAGCTGGAAGGAGAGAAGACGGAGGATGGAGACTTTGTCCGTGCCGAGCTCTGCCATCCTCCAAGCATGTTTTGCGCAGGGGTCTCCAGGCTGGAAGTCGAGCTCTTCACTCTCCCATGGGCAAGTATCATCCAGGGACAACGTGCCCCCAAGCAGCCCCATTACCCCTGCCCTGCTGCCTTATCCGATTAGTTCAGTGAGACCATTAGCTCCTATATAAGCATTGTTATGCTGTAATTTGTTGCTACGTATTTTAGACTAGATGATGACCTTTAAAAGGAATTAATATTCTTATTTTTCAGTGCTTAGGTATTTTAATCTTTTTTTCACTTTTCCTTTTAGGACCATTTTTATTATTTAAAGCCCACCTCCGTGTGCCTTGATATGATGAGACTCTCATTTGATTTCGTTTTCTATCTGTGATATAAATCTTTGATCTTTATTTTAGCTTTGTCTGTAATGTAACCACTTAGGAAAATGATAAAGATGATAAAGATGTCTCTGTATTTCTGTCGCTAAAACTAGGATCAGGATTTTCATAGAATTCAGCATGAGGTAATGCTCCTCCAGTTCTCACGTTTTAAGAATAGAAGTCAACAAAATGCCAGTACAGATTTTTTTAAATTTTTTTTTTTTGGTGCTGGAAATTGCATTTTGATGATTCTCCACTACGGAAAGAGTGCTCCTTCAGCAGTGCCAGGAAGCCTCCCTTGTTGCTTCTAGCAAGGATTGTCATGGTGATGCTTTCTGTTGACCACATTTTGAAACACAGATTGTTTCTAATTTTGTTTCCTTAATTTACTCTGGGTACTGTAGTATCTCAGTTTCTTTCGCTCCCTCTCCATTTTTTTTGAGATTTTTATCAAGAAAAACTATATATATCAAGAAAAACTATATATATACACACACATATATCTATATATATAAGGATCTGCCCTCTCCCCTGCCCATATACGAGACGTGCTGGTTGGTATTTTCTTGATGGCTTGTCCCTGCATAGGTTTATGCTGTGGCTGTAGCCCCTGAATCACGCCGTTCTCGGCATCACCAGTTGGGTAGCACCAGTGATGCCCTCTCCCGGTGCCGGCACCCAAAGGGCATCTCTCCCTCCGCTCCCGGACCACGGCATCGCAGAGGACCCCAGAGCTCTTCTTGCAGGAGGGTGCTATTCTGCAGCCTCTATAAAAGACATACTTCAGAGATTGAATGGCTCTCTGCGGATGCAGAAGAATGGGAAAACCCAACAGGGCATCAAGTGCAGGGCTCGTTACCGACACGCCGGCGCAGCCTTTCTGTGGCTAATTGTGCCTCTCCAGGAGAGGCCAGGCAGTGGGCTGGAGAGCGCTGGGTCCTCAGAAAAGCTGTCAAGCTTTTAACTGAGCTAACAGGCTCCACGAAGAAATTAAATTTGGCAGTGAAAGTGCAGTACTTGGGTTCGTCTCAAGTAGTCTTGAGATATAAAAACGTTTCTGTGGGAGTTCTTGGCTGAGTGTAAAGGCTGAGCGAAGAGTCCAGCAGCTTGCAGTGTGGAGTAGTGCCGCTTTATTTGTTTCGTGGTTGTGTTGATGGTTTTAAGAGGAAGGGTTATGTCTAAGCATTTATTGTGCTTTCGTGCAAGGACCAGAGGCAGGTTCTCCTCTGGTACTGTTCCATTTTGAGATGGTAAGGCAGCCCGGGAGCTCCTGCCATTTCCCGCATATGAGGTGGGAACCGAGTCACAAATGCAAAGCGCAACTGGGGAAACTGGGTGCACTGGGAATTGAACAAGCACAATTCCTGTTGATACTTCTGCGTTCCCCTAGAGGCCCCCAGCTGCCACATGCCCCGTTCAGTCCCACACCTCCAGGACGGAGCATTTCCCCTCCTGTCCTGACAGCTGGGACTGATGGGGCAGGGGCTTTCCCGGGCACCGTGTTCCCAGGCACAGCCCTCTCCTCCTGGCCAGGCACCCACAGTCCTGGCCCAGGACACACTCCAGAGGTTCAAACAGCTTCAACCTGGCTGCTGAACCAACTTCTGCTCAGAGGTCTTGTTCTTTGGACTGCTGCTGGGGGTCCATCGCTTTTTACTGAAAAGGTTTTAGTTTTTAGAAGTTATTAAGTAGGTTTTGGGTCAAAGAGTGAGAAGGACAGTTTCTGTAGGGCCTGGCACGTAAAGGTTTTTGGCTTGAAGACCTCTGTCTTAGCCTGTGCACGCATGGCTGTATAACTAATCTATCTAGCTAATGCACCGTGCAATGACCTCGGGGGAGAAGTGGAGATGTTTTTTCCCTGGCACTTTGCAGCTGTGGAAATGGGAGATCTGGGTGTAAAATGCTGCAGCAAAACAGGCAGAGGAGGAGAAATCCCATGAATCCAAGCCTCTCCCATCTCCAGACAGTCCTTAACTCTGAAATATGATTTTTTTTTTTTTTTTTTAAAGGATAGGTAAATCAGATAATCCAGACCATGGTGTGACCATGGAGGGTGGAGGGGTGGGGTGAGACTTGGGTACCCAGTTCTGTGAGCACAGCCCTGGGGATAGTAAACAGGGACACGGGCCCCCGGGAGCGAGGCACAATTTGGGCTCTGATCTGCTTTTCAACATCCGAGACTCGACACAGCTGATGGAGGGACGTGCGGTCTCCGCCCACAGACAGAAACAGTAAAACACCTTGGGCAGCATTTGTGGATATTGCTCAGAAAAACAGCTTTATTTCTGGAGAGAGAATGTTCTTTTTCTCTTCCTAATCTCCAAAGGCGAAGCTGTCTGGTGTGAGTTTTTCAAATAATAAACCCAAGTGTATTTTGCATATGTTTTCTTCTGTTGTGCAAAAAGTACAAATTGAAGTTAAGGAATGCTGTTTGTTTTGGCACAGCTTCACGTAGGCCATTCCAAAGGAAAGAAAATCCTTCAAAGTGAAGAGGAAGAGGATGAAAATCTCCAGGTCCTCCTTCCCACGGGGCACGGGCAGCGGTGTCCTTGCTCAGAGATCTGCAGAAGACAAACCCCAGAAGAGTTGGAAAGGCTGCGCTCCTCCTGCACGCCAGCCTCACTACAGGTAACTGCTACGCTTTGCTTTAAACATAAATATTTTCTGTATTTAAAGAGAAATCAAAGATTATGTGGGGGCAGTAAGGCTTGAAAGACATCTCAGTAGAAACTCAGCTCTGAACCGCTGTCCCGAGGGTAAGGAACAAGTGCAGGACACGAGGAATGAGGCTCCAGGAGATGGAGAGAAACACGTTTGATTTATAAGCGTTGATTTATAAGAGGTGGCAATTTCATATAGTTTATGCAAATTTCACCAAGTTTTAAAAAAAGAAAAAGTTACAGAAAGGACACTTTGGCATCAGCTTGAAAGGAATGTAAATTAATATATCCTTAATGCGCAGCCTTGCTTGCCAGCAAAGACGAGTCTGGAGGAGCTGTATTTCCCACTGAACTCCTAGCGTGATGGCAGCACTGACACAAAGTCTTGTAATTTTATGCTATTGCAGGGAACAAAGTGGTCTAGTTGGGGACCTAATGGTTCTGTGGCTACATTTCCTATTTTTTTTACATTCCAGTGAATGCTGTGCCTTTATGTAAGACTACATAAAACATACAGGAGAAAAACAAATTATGCAAAACGACCCCAGAGATGTCAGCATCCATGTTAAGAGCATAAGCACTTTCAAATAAGTCAATGCAGAGTTAGCACGAAGCGATGCCAATATTCTCTGTCGGATAATGAAGTAACTGCGTGTGCTTGTGCAGAAAAGATGGAATTCCAGCTTGCCTGTACCTGGAGAGAGGAGGCGGGACTGGGCGCCTCGCTGTCCTGGTAACAGGGCAAAGCACGTGGTGTGTAAGTATCTGAACATCCCAGTCCTCACTTTCTTCTGGGCTGTGCTGCTTACAACTTTGTAATGACCTCCGTTGAAAACTAAGCTGGATGCCAGCGTTTCTCATCACAAAAAGGACATTCCTCTGGCAGCTAACATTTGTAAAGCGAGTTAATGGTAGAACTTTGTTCGTTAAAGAGGAGAGGTAAAAAATGCACGTAGAGGATTGCCTCTAATTTATGATCAGCCACAATCTTCTATTACCTTTCATCGCCACCATCAAATATTTAAAAACACCCTTAAATCAGATATTGTTAATGGCGGGTAATTGTATCATGGGATCCCTGCCCAGGGTCGTTCTGCAGCCGTGCCCAGCTGTGCCCTACACGTGCCCGCGGCCCCTCGTCCTCCCCCAGCGTTACCTTTGGAAACGGGGATGCAGAGAGCGGGTGAGTGGAGGCAGAGCGCGGGGTGGGCTGGGGTGGTGAGGGGGGGTCGCTAACGCTTCTCCCGGGGACAAAATCCCGGCGGTGGCAGAGGAAAACCTGCGTCATCACAGCCCCGACGCCGTGCTGGCAGCCAGCGCCCCTCTGATCTCACCGGTGTGGGGCTGGGGGGAGCTTGGACAATGAAAAATTAGGTGAAAATTAAATTTGTTTAAGTTGTTGGCTTTTGAACTTGCTGCTCTCTTCTCCGTACTTTGCTGCTGCCAGCTGCTAACTAAATATTAGGTACTTGTTTAGAACCTGATTTATGAACATTTTTTGTGATGAAAACAATTCTGAATTAAAATTCTTTATATACGGCATGCGTTTGGACAATTTTTGGACATGAAAACATTTTTAGCAGCAATGACTTAAAATGAAAATAATATTGAAATAATTGAATAGTTGAATAATGGTCATTATTTTGTACACCTTGTTTTTCTTCTGATCCCATATCTTGTCCTTCTTCAAGAGAAGGTTTTGCATATGTTCATTTTTTTACTTTTTTGATGAAATGTAAGTGTTTTGCTGAAAAAAGAATCTTAAATATGTACCCCTGGTGAATTGTGAGAGCTTTGTGGCTAAATGTAACCAGTCACGTCAACAAAACCCCTGCCATGGTTTTAGTTATATTCTTCATTCAGTGTGAGAATATGTTTAGATTTTGTGTTAGACCCTGGAAAAAACGGTTTTGTAGTGAGTCTCAGCACATACAGCAAGTCATTTGGAATTGATCCTCCAGAGGTTTAATCCTCCGCCCTGGCACACCATCAAGGCCAGGGAAATCTTGGCCTCCTTTTAGCCTATTTTCACACCTTCTTCGGATTAGAGTCGAAGGAAGCAATCTGAGCAGAACCAGATTGCCTTGAAAAGAATGGCTTTTCTTGTCTCCAAATTCACCAAAACCTATTTTTAAAGTTTTTTTTTTAAATTTAGTTTGAAGCTATTTGCTAGAAAGAAGAGATGTTTTCAGTATCTATTGCAGACACTGAAGAAGGAAGATTTTTATGTATTCAGATTTTACATCTATACTGTATTTTATTTGAATAACCACTCACTGCTGTTCTCTGCAGTGTCCTAGAAAACGTGCCCTACCTTCTGCTTGGTCCTTGTTTCGTGGTTTGGATTTTCATGTCTGTATTCACATTGTGAATGAAAAAAAATGATGGAAAAACCTGTATATTTTAATTGCTTAAAGAGAATCAATATGAGGCTTATGAGGAGATATTTAGCACTAGTTGTCTCCTATGAGGTTCAGAGATCTTTTTTATTTGATAGATGTTTCCATTACTCAGTAAAAAAAAAAAATTCATGTTTCAGACATAACTATGCAGAAGTGTGAAGAACTAATTCGCACTCTGATAAAATAGTTATGTAAATGAGATGGGGCGGGATCATTTATCTGAAAGATTACTTGGGAATAGCATCAATCACCAGCATCAGATAATGAAGCCCTATTCCCGCCTAGGAAAAGCGATCTTCTGGCCCCTAATATTTGAACACAGAGACGGGGATTTACCAGCTTCCTGTGGGGATTTTACATCTGCTATAAATAGATGTCACAAATATTATTTTGCGGTTAGATTTGCCATTGTGCAGCATGGGCAAATTATTGGCTTTGCTAGCAAAGCTCACTGTTCTGGAAAGGTCAGAACAACAAGAAAATCAGAAATTTTGCATTTAATTTAAAATAATATGAATATAAACAATATTTTTTTAAATGTAATGCATTGGAATATGCAACAGGTAAATCAGTAACTCTGAGACTTTTATAAATTTATACAGATGCATTGAAAAAGTTCAGTATGTTTTCTAAGAAAGTTATTATTTGGAGGACAAAAAAATGTGCTCCAGGTCCATGGAAAAGACTTTGTAGGTGGAATTGCTCTCTGTTTTCTGAGACGCCTCTGCTGCTTGTCCTGACCCCTTTTGTCCTGGATGCACAGTGCTGGTCCTGAGCCGCCGCACCCTGAGCTCGTCCCCTTCCCTGGTGCTCCCCTGGGACCCATCCCTCACTTGCCTGCCTGCCGTGGCAGATTTGGAGAGGAGATTCTCGAAATTTTGGAGAGGAAACTGGTGTTCTCGAGTAGTCCCTGGACTCATCAATCGTGAGGTAGAAGCAGACTCTTTCCTAGACTCTGCAGCACGGAAAGTGATGCCAACAAAAGTGATGCCCACAGAAGTGATGCCAACCAGCCAAGAGAAGATTTCCCCAACCAAAGGAGCTCACAGGAGGCAGAATGTCCTCTGTAAGAACACAGTGAGAACAGGATACAATATAAACACTCATTAAACAATATTTTAATGAGATGCCAGTGGAAACAAAATGTAATTCCCAACATAAAGGCGGTGATAATAAGCCTATACGAATGACGGTGTATTTATCCTCTCAGTTCACTCGGCGCATGCGTGGCTGTGACTGAAGACGATTGGGAAACAGGAGAAGAAGAAAGTAAGTATATTTTGTAAGAAAGTTATTATTTGGAGGACATAAAAACTGGGATCTGGGGGAGCAGGTAATCACATAAACGCGCTGCTGTGTTAATCCGACTCAATTTGCAATCTGGAGAGGACCTCAGCGAAGGTTAAAACTTAAAATTACAGCCGAGGAAGAGGGCACTTGTACACATCAGTTTGAGAAGCAGGTACAGCCTGTCCAGGGGTGGTTTCCCGATCCTTCCGACCTGGAGCTGCATCTTCACAGTCACCAGCTGGTGGTGGGTGGGGGACCGGGGAGATGCAAGGTGGTGGCCCTCCAGCAAGGCTGTGTCACCTCGTTGCGGCTGTGGCTGAAGTTATTTCCCTGCCATGGGGTATCTCAGGAAACTGAAGAGCTAACTACAGAGGAAGAGGGAAGTAGGATTCAAATTGCCAAGGAAATCTGAAAATTTAATGTAAATGATAAATCTCCTGCAAATGATGTCCCTTTTTCAGCATTCCTGGGACACACCTTCCTACCTATAAGCTCTGATTTTTAGCAAGCATGCTTTGAAGAGAAGAGTTTGCAATAATGATTGTCTAGGGAGAACGTGCAGACAGAGGAGCTGATTTAGATATATGTTTGTGCGTGTGTATGTTTGTGTATATACATATATGTGTGCATACATATATATACGCACACAGAGCCATTTGAGACTGAGCCTTGATCCCACGGAGAACTTTTCCATAGTTAAAGTGTGTTACTCTGGGCCGTCCTGTGACAGCAAAAGCAATAACGGTGCTGATGTCCTGTCAGCTACAATCATTAAGAAATCTGTAAATTTTCAACTTTCTTTTAACTTTAATTGCAATACAGGCATCAACAACTGCTTAAGAGTACAAACCCCAGCATTTGTTTAACCAAAGGGGACAGGTATATAGACATGGTCTTGTAGTCATTATTTGTGCAGACCCTCAAAAACTATGATGAAAATTGGTAGAAATCAGAGTAAATGAACACAACCCGAGCTCATCTAAGACACTGATGAACTCTCTGGTGTTTAACATGTTTGCACTGTGGTGCAAGACACCTTATCCAGGTGAGGTGAGCATGTCCCTTCAGACTTCCACATCCCACTGAACAAAAATTGGATGGAAAAGGCCCGGACCCTGACCCTCTTTTTGCTTCAGTTCATCCATCTTTTCCCAAAAGAAAAGGCAAAACTTGATTCATTTTTCCACGGCAAGGGCAAAAGTCCTGAGACGCTGGTGAGGACCAGCCTTTTCGCTCTGGGTGGGGAGGGAAGGTGTCCTCCTCCGGCTGTAGGGTCTGTGCTGCTTCCAGCGCTGTTAGGAAATATGCTCCTGTAGGTGAAGTATTTGGCTATCTTGCATACATAAACATCGAGGGATGGGCAATAATTCACAACAAAATATGAAAAGAATAGATGGCATAGGCAGTACAGACACAGCTGATGCACACGATATCTTATTCAGTAATTCATTAAATAGCTGCCCTAGGGCAGCACTGCGATGTATCCTTCATATAGACTTAAACACAAGATTAGATTAAATTGCAGTTTTGTATTATTTTTAAGCAAAAAAACCTTAATTTCACATTATTATAGCAAAATAATTGGTTTAATTAGTTAAACCTTTCCAACTGTATAGAGAAGGAAATCGCATGATTTTTCATTTCATGCCATGCTATGTTGTTTCAGTAGTCTGAGTGCTGAGAAGAGACTCCTCGAGACTGTTCTTTTGATTTTAATGCAAAAATATTTTTTTCATGCCACAAACTCTGCACTGAAGAGCGAGTCTCCGTAGCAAGTACTTGTGCTGGATCTGATTTACACTGCAGACTGCTGCTTACGTAAAACAAGGAAGATGATCTAAATTGGAGGTAAGAGGATAAAGTGTGGACTGAAAGTAAGTTGTATTTTGTACTCAGAGGGTATTTAGCACCTTGAACCTGCGAGACTAATGAGTTTATTTCTGTTCATGCATCTTCTGCAAAATTATCATCTGACTTTTGACTGGGAGAGCTGTTCCAACGATCATGCACAGAAAAAGCACAGAGGTATTTGACCTTTAGGGACCCCAAATACGTTGTGGCATGGCTAACAAGAGGGCTAAAAAAATGTTCCTTTGTAGGCTGGGAGAATTTGTCCTGAGATCTGAGAGGCTTGCATGGGAGGCCTACAATAGCCTTTTTCTTTTTCCACTGTATAAATAGAATCCAAGATGGAGTCGTTAAAATTATAGGCAGACATACATTCTTCTTC
>VYZM01017511.1:580138-599442 GCA_013398915.1 Dromas ardeola
AAAAAGAAGAGAGAGAGAAAATCAACAGCGGTGAGGATAACGGATAGTCTACCACTGGTACGATGGCAAATACCAGCGTGCCAGGCTCCTCTGTCTGCATTAACCACCAGCATTATGTAATATTTTATCTTCTTTAGCCTTGGACCTTGTTATTCAGAATAACATATAATAATAAAGGAGCATTTTGAGTGATTTTGTTAGAAATACATCAGACTGCCTAACAGTCTGGTGGCATCAATAATTCCCTATTAAGCCCTCTATTCCCATTATGGTTTTTGCTTTTACTTTTTTTTTGTAAGTTAGTTTCCAGGCAACCAGTAAGAACTGAATTACATTAAGCTATTAATTCAGGACTGCACGCCAGCTCCGGGTTCTGCAGCGATTTGTTCCTCTCGCATACAAGTTTCCTCATAAAAACCATTTTATTGGCTTAACCTTTGGTGGTGCCCATCCCAGAGAATTGATTTTGAAATGGCAGTGCCTGTACTTGATTTTTGGTTCTTGTTTGTTTTTTAATGCTTGCTGGTGGGGTTTATTTTTGATGTGTAATAAAGCCGAGGTCTGTGAGGAAGGTTTGCTGTGAACCACCATAAATCTATACTGCTATCTACCAGTGCGTTCTTCAACATTGCGTAATATATTGGCTCATATTAAGATCTGAATTAAGAAGATTCTTATGATGGATTTCCTCACAGGGTGCAAATTGGAAGATTCGTTCTTAAGAAAATTTAACTTGTAGGTCCTCTCTTTATCCAGTGGAGAATTGTGCTGTCCTTCCTCAGCTGCAATTACAAAAATTTAGAAATTCCACATGCAGTCCTGTGATGTGGGATGCAGGATGCGATGGCCCACTGGGCAGCGTGGCACGAAGAGCACTGCTCCGCTTCTGATCTCACAACCCTGAGCGCTTGCTCTGGCCATTAACTGCAATTTCTCCTCTAGCTTTCTGTTGAAGAAAACTCGAAAATATAGAGTGTTGGCTGTATAAGTAGTCTGGAAAAATAAAATGTGGGAAATCCTTTCAATGACAGAAAGCTTGATATCAGAACCAGAGTATCGTTTTTGTAATCTGAACACAAATAGGCAGATACTATGTCAAAGATTCCTTCCTTTCAAGGGAGCACATGAATTAAGAACACAGTTTATTAATTAATACTTGTATGGAAAGTGCATGTCCATCAATAAAGCAAAAATAAAGAAGAAGCAGCAATGAGACGTAACCACCCCTTGCGTAACATGAAAATCTTTGCAGATATTAAAAAGAAGTAATTCCGGTGTTACGTCGCATTGTTAAATGAATGTAGCGCCGGTGAAGGGATCTAGACTGGCAGCTTGATAACGAAGTCTGCTTGTTCCCTGAAGAAGGGCAGACAGGCTGAGCTTGTTGGTTTTCCTCCCAGCCTCAGCTGAAAGGAGGGATCTAGAAGTGGGGTAGAAATTTTGGGACGAAACTGCAGTTCTGTCTAAAAATTATGATTTATGAGTTATGAAACCCAAGCTGTATTCTGTATTGAGCTATCATATGTTTTATCTAACAGGTCAGAAAGGTCATTATCCGTTCCACACCCTATATTCACTAAGGCCACACTCAGACTTCTGCCATCCAGGTACTTGTACTGTCTTTGTCTTTGTCTCCACCTTTGTATTGGTGTCAGTGAGTCGTGGAGGTCTGGGACACCTGAGGAGTTGTGCTGGTGAGTTTTGGTGAGGCTACAACTAGAATAATTAGTCTTAATTAAAAGAATTTGTCTTTATCCACTGCCAAAAATAACAAAAAAAATATAATAAATAATTACAATGCTATATAAGACTGAAAACAAAGTACTAAGACAAAGGCCATTTCAGATAAAGATGCCATGGCTTTTGTAAAATAGTTGACTTAAGATGGAATTTTAAAAACAGTGGGCTTTTTAAAAACTATTTATTTCAAAAATAAACTACACTTTCGAGCTGTTTCCAGTTTCTGTTTTTTAGAGATCTGTGATATGAGTCTGAATCATAGAGGTGACAAATTCAAACGACAAAAGATAACCATGGCTCCATAAAACTTCACTTGAAACCCAAAATAATGAAAGGTCTGCTGTTTATAAGCAGAGCATATAATATATGCTCTTCCCTGTTGTAATAAGCCATAAGAACTTGTATAGCTAAAAAGGTTTTTTATGCCTCATTGGTTGCTCGGATCTCTTGGAACAATTATAATCACCAGACTAAGTGTTTTTCCCCCCTTTACATTTATCATTTGAATGAAGAGCGTGTCGCCATCCTGATGGTCTGTGGTTCTATCAGCAGATCCACAAAAACCCGTGGTCAACATGTTGAATCTAATCACGTTCTCCGTTGCTGGGACATTCTTTATTAAACATTTTCATCACTTTCAACAGTGCACCTCAACAGATTTATATCTGTAATTAGGGGAATTGTTATTTACCAGCAGATATAAAGCTGGTAAAAAGGCACCTTTCAGCAACATAATTCAAATGTCATGAGTTATTACCAGTTCCAGATTAATAATACAGTTATTTATTTTTCTACAGGTTAGGAACGTGTCTCCTGTCAGAAACCTCTGGAAATTCTGGACAACACCTATTTGTGATTGTCCAGCTAAAGAGACTCAGATGTATATGAAAGAAAGTGATCCCTCTCCAAGATCTACGTTCAGTAATGAGATATTTTTATTTAGCAAAGTCCCTAACAGATGGTGTTTCTAAATTTTGAATATTAGGGCTGTTTTTGAAAGAGGCCTCCACACAGTCTGATGTATTGCAGATGAGATTTTGCATTTCAGCTGTAGCTAAGAGTTAATTGTGCTGCCACTCCTGATTGCACTAAGGCACCAGCTCCCAGCGTTGAAGCCAGAAGGCAGGTGGCTGCACGGTGACACCCCTCATGTCTGCAGCCACTGCCACCAAAACTACCGCCCCTGTGTACGGGCCAACTATTAATGGCACCTGGAAGATGTAGGTGGTTTTAAAAAGATTAGTTTCTGTAGTGTGTACTCTGTAGAAGGTATTTTCATGTATCATAGCAGCTTCTTAGTCATTGTTATATGCGACTATTTTACAGTTGGTTGCTGGAAGATCTGTGCTCAACACCTAGCCAATTTTCTCATCTCAGGAAAAGAAACTCACTACTTTGAGTAGCCATGTTTTCCATAAATCCACGTTGCCCTGGTATTAAGCAGCAGACAATGGTGATGCCAACCAAGTCTAATCAACAGCCTTGTTGTTGCCGGGGGCTGAAAAACTGGAAACTACCATTTTTTCACCAAATCCATTCCCACGGGTGCCATCACAGCACGGCCAGTTTACCAGATGCTATCCCTTTGACTGGCTGCCTCTGCCTCTGTTGCTCCAGCCAAAAGGCTTGGTCTTCTGATGGTGAGAAACTTCCCGCACTCTCCCCTACACTCGTTCAAACGCAATTTATACCTGTTTGTGCAGTGGTAACAGTGGTGGCTTTTGCTAAGCTGTTCAAACCCTTTGGTCTGCTTTTGTAAACACTCTCAGTCCTCAAAAATAGTGGTAAGACATTTACTTTGTTTCATTCCTACAAACCTTTTCCAGTACCAGAGACGTGTTCCTAGTTGTTCAGTGATTTCATGAATATGAAACACATGTGGACTGCATTTTCATAGTTTAATCTATTTTCTCCATAAGCAATACAAGACGGTGGGGGTTTTTGACGTGGAAATGCAAGCCGTCTAGATTGAGGGTGACCGCGCACATGTAATTCAAGAGAGTAGCTTTGGGGAAACATCAGCTAGGGGAAGAGAAAGAAGAGAAATTTGAATTCAATTGGATTTTAGTAACTTCAGATTGGTTTTGAATCATATTTACATGCTTTTCTATTTCTCATATGTTTGCAAGTTTTATTGCGATAGTTCTAAGTGTCTCGGAGCTATGTGAATTAGTGGATATGTTATTATTGAGCAGAAGACAAACTGCGTTAGCAAGAAAGGAGATCGTTCCCCAGAGCCCTACACAGGAAAGCTGTGGAAAACCTGGAACTGGACCCAGGTCCCAGGAGACACAGAACAGCCCCGAAACGGATGGCACTGTGGGCTGGGAGCCGCCAACAGGAAGCTCAACTCAAATTTTAAAACTCAATTAGCATGAAGTATGCTGACTGAAACAGGTACATTTTAGGCAAAACGCTCCCTGCCTCTCGTGGAGACCCAGGAGCTTTGCAGCTTTCTCGCTATTGCTTCCAGCGGTGGCTAAATGTGAGAATTTTGTGCAGTTTCAGCTTGAGAATGAAAGTGAGAAATCATTTAACACCCAGAGCTCCAACGGGAGCATCAGCAGGAGCTGGATTGATGGAAATGCCCAAAATTGATGGTGGTTTTAGGGTGGTTGTTTTCCTTTGTTGGTTGTTACCTTCCTGTGAATGCTTTTCTAAGTAGGTATTTCAGGAGGAGGCAAAGACTTCTTGCAGGGTGAACCAAATAAGAAATTATGGTTCTTGAATGAGAACTGCATCCATAAAATGAAAAATATGATGTGACACAGTAAAAATAGGATAGTTGTCCTAAAGTCTTTAGATCTGACATTAAAAGTATACTTTGGGGATTAATCATCAAATGATTTTGTCATAGCAATTTGATTCAAGTATTTTTGTCCTTATATTGAAGACTTAAATTATACAGCCACTCAGCGTCAATTAAATAATTTTAAATAATGCAGCTGCTAAACTCGCCTGGTTTGGCTATTGGCTTTCCAGTATTTGGCCTTTTGCTGGACAATATCTGCTTCTTCACAGCCCTGTGTATCCACCACAGCCATGCTGTCTGGAGGCCTCTCATCTACAAATGTGAGAGGGTGCAGTTCCTTCCTGTGATTGTAAATACACAGAATCGGCCCACGGGGGAGTTCAGTCTTCTCCAGACTCCAGGTCCTCACCCCCATGTGCATTGGAAGGCTGGAGCACTCCCAATGCACCGCAAGGTTGGCTGCACACAACAAAATGATCAAGTAACGGCATTGACTAAAGGCATGAGATCCTGCTGATAAACCCAACGTGGAGGACCTGGACACCAAAGGCAAAGGTGAGGTGGAACAGGTCTGTTCCCCACAAGAGTTGCCATAATGGCCATTTTTCTCTTCTCCTGATTTTCAGACTGTGTTCCTTAGTTGTGAAAAATACCATAATTGTATTATTATGGAAATGGAAAATGAACTCCAAAATACTTTGATCTAGAGAATTCGAACTTAGTTCTACTGGGAATTAAGCAGAAGTTTCAAGTAATTTATGTTTGAAATGCCTTCATAACTTTTGCTTCATAAAAACAGAGAGCGATATAAAATGATAGTAAAAATTCATATTTTGGAAATGGACATTCTCCTTTCTGGCAATAAAAAGCCAAGGTAATTTGCTCTATTTCAAAAAGATTGTTAGTAGTTACTGTGATTTCAAGTGATGTAGCTTTAATGCTCAACACATCTTAATCTTGCCAACTATAAAACATTCCTTTGATGGTAAGTTGATGATCTATGGGTTTGAATCAGAATTCACGTTTGGAATTAATGTCTTGGTTAAAAAGAAAAAAAACCCCTCATGAAAACTCAGGTGGTTTCCTACAAGCTGGAGGCCGGCCGGCAATCTTGCCTGCCCTGTCCTAGCCACGGTGAAAGCTCTGCCCGCTGGAAATCCAGGCAACTGGGACCTCCCTCTGTTGATGCAGGACTTCCTCCTGTGCTAGACTTACTTTTGAAATGCCAAAGTGTAAATGTAAAAGTTAAGAAGAAAATTCAAGAAGAAACACAAGAGGTTTTTTTCCTCCTTAAGTGCTTTCATGGTTTTGCCTGTCTTTAACTTGTTCCCCTTTTCTCCAAAATCCCATTTTTTTAATTTTTGTCCTCAAAGATCATGAAAAGGAAAGTTGCTAATGAATTAAACAACCAGAAAAGACAATGGGTTTTGTCCAGGATGCTGATTTTTCTTCATGCTTGTGGCAGAGCTAGAACTGGAGTCCGCATGGAGTCTCCAGCCAGGGCAGCTTCGCACTCATCAGCTGTCCTTCCAATTAAATTAACCATCCGAAATTAACATACGTTCCAGCATCGCTCTTTTAATTTCATTTTCTGTTTCTCTAAACTGAATTGCCTTCAATCAAAACCTTATAAAAAGAGCGTTTATTCTTGCTAATGCTGATCCCGAGCCACCATTTTTATGTTTCAAAATTTTCGATTTGATTTAACCGGAGTTATACCCTAAGTTAATGGAGAAAGCAGAGTAGGAATGTAAGAAAACTTCTGACCTTATAGATAATGCAGAACGCTACCAGGGTAGGTAATTAAAGAGAAATAAGGAAAACTCTCCTATTTTAATACAAAAATAAATGATGGGGAAACCAGTACTGCTGCATGAGCACTTCATTTCCCAATAGTAAAAGCTTGTTTATATCTGGGTCAAGAGAAAAAAAAGTTACTAAAATTAAGCAACGCTTCAAAGTTTGGATTTATTACATGCGAGTGAGGTTCAGTAAGAGATACTGAATGGTGCCAATGATGTTTTCTGAATGGGATGGTGAGTTTGCATTTGATTTTTTTTTCTTAAATATTCACAAGAAAATTAACCCCTGTGTTCTGGTCCTGTAAATATCCAGACCAGTTTTTCATCTTTCATTAGAAGGATTAATGCGCATAAATAGCATCAACTGAACCCATGGCCCCCAGGTGAGAGACACAGAGCTGCTGGACCGGGATCTTGTAGCCGAAGAGGAGCGCTCAGATTCCAACTGCAGAGAGCAGCAGCTCTACACTGAGTGTTTCTAACACAACTACATGGGGGGAAAATGGTTTTGTTAAGGACCTTTTCTATTGAAACACCCCAAATCTCTGCGCAAGAGACGTTCTTTTCCACTCAGGTGACATGTCCCAAAGTATCTCCTCATCGTGTTTTGTTATTCGAGTCTGATGCTGTGTCCCTTGCTGGGATCGTTTAGCTTTGTATTTGTAATTGTGTATTCATGGAAGTTTGGGAAAAATCTCTTAATTTTTGCAAGCCCTTATTTAAATAACAGGTAATTAATTGTACACTGCAGCATCCCTTCCTCCATGTGTTGCATCTGAATCTGATAAAAATTCCTTACTTAAAGAATTCAAAATCCCTAAGTAAAAACTGCACCTACATTTTGGGTTTGAATTTGGTTGGTCTATGAGCTGTAGATTCCTAAGTGTCGTTCGTCCATGGATGGCACTTGTCAAAGGCCCAGCTTTTCAATGAAATTCAGTGTTTCCATCCTGATGATAAGCAGTGAGGGCAATGTAGAAGGATTTTCAAAAGCCCCAACTTGCCCCAACTCCCTTGTTTTGGAATAGCTCTATATGCTTTATTAATTAGAAATTCCATTGTATTTTGTACTATCCATGTTTGTGTGGAAGCCCTCAAAAATTTCAGCTCCAATTTTTTTCCCTTCTCAAAGCTGTCTTGTGAATAAAAAAAACCCCACATTGTTCCTGTGTGTTCTTCTGAATTTATTTTGTGTCATCCTCTTACAGGAAAAAAAATAAAAATACAGCTTCTCTCACTTAGCACCCTTTGGGACAGCAACTGCAGATGAAGAGCAAGCAATCAACATGTCAGGATAAAATTAGATTGCTCAGAGAACAAGGTTTGATCCAATATCTGTATCAGATTTGGTTTTCAGCTGTGCGCATCACAATGAAATAATACTTGCTGGAGTTGCTTGGCACGAAGCGGTTCCAAAAGCATGCAATGCTTTTCATCTGTGTACATGTTGGGAAAAGGGGGGTATGATATTAGGTATTTTACACTATTACCTCAATATTTAATTACAAATAAGAAATTGATGGAAGAGTTGGCACTCTGGCTGTGTTCCCGTGCCCCAGAGGGAGATGGTGTATGTAGTGAGCAGAGGAGAGTGATGGAGGTACCCACAGAATCGTCCTTCTCAAGCAGGGGCTGGATTTTCTACGCAAATCTCCCAACTGTCTCTGCTTGCCATGCTCTGCGTTTCACTGGGACATGGTTTGGAGTGAGGAAAATGGACTCGTTTTGGTTAGATGAGGTGGGAGATGGGCTCAGCAGCAGCCCTAACACGCTCCACTGGCATCCAGGCCGGAGCAAACCCCCTGAGCCAGGTACGGCTGGAGTCCGGGTCACCAGCCAGGACGTTCACTCTGCACACCTGGTCCTGCTGGCTAACGTGGCCATAGTCCTTACAGCCAGCTCCGGTAGCGCCAGGGGCTGCCCAGCATCTGGATTACAGCTTGCACAAAAAACATCTACATTTTGAGATCATTTTTTCAACGTAATGCCCTAATTTCAAGAAATAATAACACTTTCTTACATTTAATTATTAAAAAAATAGTGAAAATATTAAAAATAATAATTTAAAAATGTTTGGTTTGGGTAAAACAAAGTGTTTTGGTTAACTTGAAGCACCTAACAAAACTGGGTTGCCAGCAAGTTGGAAGATGACAGCTACGTGCAGACACAGCCGCCTCCATCCATGCCGTATTAAACAAAAGCCTTTTTCTGACTGTTTGTACATCTTCCACCAGGCTTCTGGTTACCAATAATTGTGTCTCAAAGCGAGTTATCAGGATACCTGAAGTTTGGCTGGACTTCTGTGAGGGTATTGAGCTCAGCGCCTGTATTCAACCCTGGAGTCGAATCTTCAGCCATGGTAATGCCGTTCAGCTCCACCCATGATAGCAAAGTCATTGATTTGAACTAATTGAGGATAAAATCCATTTTTCTCTTAGGTGTAAAAATATTGGTACGCACACACAGTCTTCGTATCACTTGTGGCCCAGTTAATCTCCTGTTTAAAGGATTTAACCTGGTTCTGCTTGTTCCCATCTATAGGATTCATGTTATGAAGCTGCAAGGATGTCCTCTGTCCTTGCATTCTTTAATTCCTCAGGCCTGCTCCCTCTGCTCTGTCAATAGCTTTCAAATTAATGGCCCAATCTTTTAAATTAATGAGTTTTCATCGACCTGAGTGGAAGTGGATCAGCTTCGCCACTGTCAGCCCACCCTGCTCTCCTCATCAGTACTTCATCGGAAAGTAGTTCACCTACTTTCCCACACCAGCCCAGCACCTTCGAGCGCATCATCTGAAGCCGTGTCATTTGGATCTCATTAAAGCAGCCCTACGTGTCCTGCTGCTCCAGACGGAGAGGCACTTACAAAGAAATTTTTGGTTTTGTTCTGCAAAACCTGACTGACTCCAAGTTATTTTGGGTTCCTTCCTATACTCATTTAGCTCAAGCAACCAGTCCTATTAGCCCAGAATTTCCTGAGAGAAAATTTAGCACCCGCGTTTTCCAAATCCCTAAAAGAGGTTTGAAAAATCTTACTTCAGTAATTATAATAACAAAGCAGCCCAAACAAAAATATATTATCGGAGCAGCTCGTAGGTGATGGAGACTTTTCCAGTCGCTATAAAATTTATTTTTTCCCCTGTGGAAAATGCAGCGAGTCTTGCTGAGGGAGCCCTCTGAAACTGCAAGGCTGTCACCCAGCATGCAGAAATTTCAATATTTGAGGACCTGTTATGAGCACAGCCTGGACCACACCTTGATTTTGTCTAAAAGTGCTTTCAAATGGCTGTCAGGGACAATTGATAAGACACAGGAGAGGAAGGGGGGAAAGGACTGTGAAGAAGGCTGCTTCACAGCAGGGTAGACCCTGATCTAAACCCTGTGGCCCCAGACCATGGTCCCGCCCATGGAAGTACCTTGAAGAGGCTTCGCCCTGCACTGGCTTCCCAGGGGCAGAGCAGGCACCCCAGCAGCCTCAGAGCTTCTCCAGCCCCGTATGGTGACATGGCATTGAGCTTGACCCATGTCAAGGACCCGGCTCCCTCTGTGACCCAGCAAACTTCAGCTGAGGGGCTGGGGCCAGGCGGTGGTGCAGCACAGTAAAGCATGACCCAGCTGCTGACTTCACTGGAGATTAACACCTGGATGTAATGACTCACAGGGTGAATGTCAGACATGGAATCACAGAACGGTTTGGGTTGGAAGGGTCCTTAAAGCCCACGCAGTGCCACCCCCTGCCCTGGGCAGGGACACCTCCCACCAGCCCAGGTTGCTCCAAGCCCCGTCCAACCTGGCCTTGAACCCCTCCAGGGATGGGGCAGCCACAGCTTCTCTGGGCAGCCTGGGCCAGGGGCTCACCGCCCTCACAGCAAAGAATTTCTGCCTCAGATCTCCTCTAAATCTCCCCTCTTTCATTGCAAACCCTTCCCCCTCGTCCCATGGCTCCCCTCCCTGCTCCAGAGTCCCTCCCCAGCTTTCCTGGAGCCCCTTGAGGGACTGGAAGGGGCTGGAAGGTCTCCCCGGAGCCTTCTCTTCTCCAGGCTGAACCCCCCCAGCTCTCCCAGCCTGTCCTCACAGCAGAGGGGCTCCAGCCCTCCCAGCATCTCCGGGGCCTCCTCTGGCCCCGCTCCAGCAGCTCCGTGTCCTTCTGCTGTTGGTGCCCCAGCGCTGGAGGCAGCACTGCAGGGGGGTCTCCTCCAAGGGGAGCAGAGGGGCAGAATCCCCCCCTGGCCCTGCTGCCCACGCTGCTGGGGATGCAGCCCGGGACGTTGAGAGAGGTGAAGGTAAGGAAAAGATTCACTTTAAAAGGGAGTATAATAGAGTATAAAAGAAAGTCATGATTAAGTACCAAAAAAAGGAGGGAAAGTCATGATTGTCTAATACTCAGTCTATCAAAGCAAATGAATAAAGGTAAAAATCTATAACGTAAAACCACATCAACAGAAAAGAATCTGGTATCATTAGCTGGGCAGACCGGATTGTCAATGTGCGTTGCCTGAGTTCGCTTGTTGCTGTACACAGGGATGAAATCTTGCATAGACCAAACTTGCTACAAAATGAATGGAGAAATACATCAAGGGAATAAATAAAATAGATGAGGAAAAGATTGGAACTCCCATAAAAAGTGCACAGCCATGAAGAGACCTGAAAAAAAAAATTAAAACTTAATTTACAAAGAGCACTCCTGATTTCTGCCATAAAATGTTCCAAACAATCTCATGACTCAATTTCTGCAGCCATCGAAGCAGGAAGAATTACATAAGATTCTTGCTGTTTGCTTTATTTTGTGCTTAACTCATATTCTCACTGATTCATTATCAAGATTTGTCAGGACTAATTAAGAAGAGTGCCAGCTGTGATAGCGTTTGATATCATGGCACCTTGCTCAGTGGGGACTCAACCGAGATAGCTCGTTTGGTAGAATGAGCTAATGGCAACCAGTGATTTAGTGGCTTGCTGCTAACTGCGGTCCGAGCTGTGAGACAGGTGGAGGTATTTAGCAGCCCCTGTGGAGATGATGCTTCTTTCCATGAAACTGAGATTTCTGCAACTCTCTATTAAAACAAACAAGGAAACAAACAACAAACTTGATTAAATTGCATGTATGAGTTTCTTTCCTGTGGTAAGACACCTCTCTGTGTTTCAATAAAAATAATTAAATTCAAAAAAAGGGGACAGTTTTAAATTGAGGAAGGAATGAGTGTAAAAAGTGCTGCATGGGGTTATGACTTTGTGCTTGGGGTTTTAATTCTGATGTGAACCGTCCAGTGGGCTTAAACCTCTGGAAGCAGTTTACAAACAAAATATTTCTGACTCACATTTTATTCAGGCAAAGTCATCCATCATATAATCTCTGCACAGTTCTCTGCACCCTACTACCAAAAAAAAAAAAAAAAAAAGAAAGTAATTTCTGGGCAGCAAAGGCAAAACTCTGGGAGACTCATTGACAAGGATATGAGCGGCCTGGGCTGCAGCATGGGAGCATCGTGCGGCACAGACGGAGAGCCTCAGCTCTTAAAATTAAGATTATAGAAAGCAAGTCTTAAAAAAACCCAAACCAAACAAAACTCCAACTCAGCACCTAAAATCAATGGTATTTTTGTCTTAATCGCTCTGAGCCTGTTGACCAGTAGTCCTTCTGTAAACAGGGATAATAATGCCACTTATCTCGTGCAAATAAATTACTGTTTTTGAAGCACTCAGACACTATAGTGATGATCAAGACAGAAAAACCCAGGAAAAAGTTATTAATTCTGAGTCAGTACACGGCGAGTGCTCTGCAGTGGGAGGCTTGGGGACACACGCTGAAGGCTGAGGATAAAGAGACGTATTGAATAACTGTTGATGAAGGGAGCGCTGCCTATTCTGTGAGCTCAATGAGGTAGGGGCTTGGCAGAAAATAGAGCGATGTTTGATCGTTTAATTAAGGGCTACGTCATAACACATACGGAACGGGCTGAGGAAGCAGTCCTGGGTCTGGCATTGGCAGTGCTGGATTCTGCGTGCTTAATGGTGCTTTTTAAGTGGGCGTTGTGGCTTTCACAGGGAGACACTCAAGCAGAAGGCTGGGAGGAGGAGGATGCCTTCACAGCAAGAAAAATTCCCTCTGCTCTCCTCTCCTCACGTCTCAGCCGCCCTGGAGCATCTCAACAGCCTGTTCTCAGGCACGGTCCCACCACAGCTGGGTCATAACGGCTTTCCCGGGATGTCTGGGGACAAAAGGTCCCCTCTGAAGGGGACTGAATGCTGTGCCTTAATCAGGGGGCTGTTACCAGTTAAAGATATCTTTCAGAAATAGATGAACCATTTTTTCTCTGAATTCTTTTGAAAAAAAAAAAAAAACAACCAAACAAACCAACAAAACACCCCAGTCAAATATTTAAAAAATACTTTTACTTAAAATTTGGCAAAGCTGTAAAGAACAGAAAAGGGGCGCTCATGACTGCGAGGAAGAAGCCTCCCAAGAGCATCCCAAGCGATTCCATCAGCCCAGCCCGTAGCTTTAATGCTACTTTGTCCCTTCAGAAAACTCCAGGCACCGCAGACAGCGGGGAGGAGGGGACCTGCCTGCGCTGGCCAGACCCATTTATTGTCTGACATTACAAAACTATTGTTGAAAAAGCCGGCTTCTTTAATTATTGTGATTGTGCAATTCCTTCATTTTTAATTCAGCATTAGAGATGTTCCAAGCGTTAAGTGAATCAAAATATTCTTAGTAAATCAGAAACCAAGAGAATGATAAGTGTTTCAAAAAGAAAACGTTATTGTTCTCTGTGGATTGCAGTGATTTTAATGATTTGGCTGAAGTGCCCATCTAATAGAGCTGCCTATTTGAAATATTTGTGATCTCAAAGGAACAGTTTCCAAGTGTCTCCCGCATAATTGATTGATCGATGCCTCAAATGCTTGGACGGGCTTCAAAGCCAGGGGACAGGCATTGGTGGAGCTTCTGGGGGGATGTGTGTTTTACAAGGTCTAGGGGGAAAAATGCCTCGAGTCTGCTCCTGTACCGAAGGCAGAGGGGACTAACCTAACCAGAGCTCCTGTTTAGAAAGTGGGAATTGCTCATAACTGACACAAAACTCGTTTTTGGGAGGAGCAAGGGGTTTCCTCTCATCTCCGTCTTTCCCTGGCAGTGGGACTGGTGATCCCCAACCCCTGCACCAGGACTCCTTTTTCTGAACATGCGCTACACAGATGGGATCATTTCTTAACATTTTGTTTTCCAAAATAGACCAAGTTTGGCTTTAAAACTGAGTGTGTGCTGATATTTAGAAAAAAAAATTATTTCAGTTTTGATTCTTTCTGAAACTGTCTTCCTGATGGAGACAATTACAGTTTGATAAATCAAACAAATTCCAACAAAGATCCCAAGACTTGTTGAAAATATTTTCCCCTGGTTATCCTGCAGGTTCTACATATTAGTCTGGTGATATTTCACTTAACCTATATTGATGAAAATTACAAAATTCACCATCTCTGCACTTGTAAAACCTTACAATGTGCTTATTTTTTTTTAAGGAGTGTTATCAAAAATTATCTTTCCAAGTAGGTTGAGCTCCTAATATGCAGGATATGATATATCATAGTGTAAGCTACGATAAAAACAAGAGCAGTCGCTGTTACTGCACACTGGCACCTTCTGTTATAGCTGCTCTTTTAGCCATGAGCCTGCTTTTGTAACGCAGTTAACTTCTGAAAGGTTTATACCTTGGCAGTAAGTGCTTGAAGCTCTCTCCTGAGCTCGGGGAGTGCTCCTCCGTCCCCGCGCCAAGGCACGTCCCTCCCCACGGGGGAATTTAGTGGCTGGAAAGTGCCCCAGGGATGTGACATTGTCCCATCCCGTGCCCAGCAACGCGGGTGATGGCTCCAGCCCCACGCTCCGCCTGCACTGGTGGGTCATGGAGCATCTGCCACGCGCGCCTGGTGCCGGTGACACTGCGCTGTGGGGACCCTTGCACCACGTCAGCCGCGGGGTCCCTCCCGCTGGTGGCATCTGCCGGCACGGCGGTGACCTGCCCCGGTGGCGGCCGGGCGGCGAGGACGCAGAGCTCTCGGGCAAGGACTTGGACCAGTCCCCGCATCCAACAGCTCGGCCTCAACCCGCCGCCAAGGGTTTGCGCATCCTCCCAGAGCCTTTTTTAAGCAGTCGCCGTCTGTGCACCAGGAGGCAGGACCCAGGAGGTGACTGAAAATGGAAAATAACTGCGTATGTGTAGATCTGTGGACCTTTTCCAGCACCAAAAAAAGGTAAATGTTCCTCTCCCGAGCTGCGCTGCTTTGGTTTTATACGGGATGACACTAGCTCATTGCAAGAGAGAATTAGGCCCAGACTCTTTGTGTTTTAGCACAAAGTATTCATTGCATTTTTTTTTCATAGACTTGGGAACAATCCATAACACTTACTTTCTACTTCCTAGATAATACTAGATAACTAAACTAATATATATTCTAAATCATAGTTTATTTAGCATATAGAATATATGCTAAATTATAGAATAATTTATTTAGCATATAGAATATATTTTAATAAAGCACAATTTAATAATTTATAATAAAATATAAATATAAAAATAATTTCTGTCTTATACAAAGTAAGATCTAGCTAGATTTCCAAGCTACTATACCCTTGAGGAGAATTTGCTGTCTCCTGTCCTCCCTGGAAGCCAGAGCCACACTGACACCTTCTCTTTGTAAACAGCAACAGCAAAGCGCTGAGGTAAGGATCAGAGTTTTTCACTGGCCTCTGCTCCAAAAATTCATTATTTTCTGAACACCAGATAAGCAGGGGCTCTGGCTGCTATCCCAACACCAACTTCACCCAACAGATTAATTGCTTGTACCATGTCCATTACAGTTGTTCAAAATGACCTCCAACTGTGCACAGCAGCGTCATGCTACATTACCAAAATTTGAAATATTGTTTTATTTCTCCTTTCTGCTAGTCCGTTCCTCTTTGTTTTGCTTCCACTGGTCTGTTGCAATGCAATTTTGTGTTCACCCTGCCAGTTGCCCACATAAAAACAATGTTTAATTATACAGCATTTTTGAAAATGGATGCGGGTATGATCCTCCTGTGGTGGCAATTGCGTAGCTCCCCTGAAGGATGCCAGCGATGACGCTGATGTCTTTCTGGCAAAGTCTTTGCTTTTCCAGTAGCAATTTGGCTGAATCCACGATCTTATTTGACAGACAAGTTAAGAAATGTTTCTGAACATGCTTTGGGATGTGTTTAACCACTGTTTACTTCTAAACAAATTCTCTTGCTAAAAAGACCGGGCTTGGGTTTGGTTTGGGTTTGGGGTATTTTTTTGTTAAGTTTTGTTTTGTTTTGTAGGTTTTTTGTTTTTTTTTTTTTGTGAAGCAAACCTTCACTGGGGTGGGTTTCTGGGTGCCTGGTCCTGCCTGGACTTGCAATAGTGCTCCCATGCATCAAAACCCAATGCGCCGACCTCCCCCGCGCATCGTTCTTTGGGTGAGAAAAAGGGAATAGCTTCATTCTTGTCTCAGGAGGTCTACAGCCTGCGCTGGTGTGACACAGTGCTCCCGCCGCTGAACCAGGACGTCTAAAGACAGCTTTGGCTCGACTCTGGGACCTTAGCCAGTGACTTGTGCTGGGAATTTGATACAATACAATACAAGAACGACTGATTGTGAAGTGAGATACAAAACGTCATGTTGAAATGACTTGCCCACCATTCCCATATGCTTCTGTCAATATTCCCATTAAACACACAAAATGCTGTTTTACTGTAATAACATCGCTTTCTGAGACTCATTTCAGATTAGGGCTCCAACTCTAACATGGTTTAGTATGTCGTAACTCGAAATTCTCACTTTCGAAAGTGAGCCACTGATGGCTGTAAGAGTGGGTGAGTGGGTTTTGAGTGGACGTAATCAAATTTTTGCTTAGGAACTGCCTGTTGAGTCCTCTTAGAGTAGCTGTTCTGCTGGGCCATAGGGGAGGAGAGGATTTTTTTAGATTCAGTGGGATATGAGTTGTTACGCAGGGCAGGTGGGATACGCTCATGGTGGTATTTAGTCAGCGTTGTCTCACCTCCAGGTATTCAGCAACCCAAACCAAAATGAAATGCTTCTTCAAAGAAAAATACGGCAGTGACAGATGCACAGGCTATTATATTTAGTTTCTTGTCTGAGAGGAGCAGATTGAATGTAGGTAGCTGACTGCACGTAGTGGATGTGGAGATAGGTACGATGAAAGGGAGATTACTGGCTATTTTAAGAGTTAAACTTAAAAAGCAGGAAATTGAAAACTGATAAACAGGTTTTTTTCAGGCGGCGTCCAATTAAATGGTGGTACTCGTTACCACGGGAGGCCACTGAAGCCAAGTACTTAGTGAGAGTGGAAGAGGGACTGGGCACTTTTATGGATATCAAGAATATCCAGAGCAATGATTAGCTGTATCAATTTTTGTAATGTAATTAGAATAATTTTTCATGCTTCAGGGCTTAAACTAATTTCTATATATGAGAGACCAGGATGAGACTTATGGTAGGAACAGATTAAAGGCATCTGCATACTGCAGAGCTCCTGCCTTTTCTTCTGACACATCTGCTGCTATTCCAAGACAAGATATTGGACTAGGGTGGACCCTGGGTCCGCCTTGATCAGCTGTGTCATTTTCTACGTTCCCTAAGGGAATCTGGTGTGGAATACGTAGACTAATTTTTTAGGTAAAGCAGGGTGTGAGGAAAAGGAGGATGAAGTAGACAGCAGATGGGTTTTGATGGGTTTTCTGTAATTTTGAGAAGATAAACATGTTGAATGTAACCGCAGATTTGGCCAGAGGAAAAAATAAAAAAGAGAGGAAGCTTTCAAAATCATGAGGTAGCTTCCTGCAAAACAATGAGACTTATTAGAAAAGATTACTTATATTTGCATCCTTGCTGAATCTTGAGCACTTAAGGTAAACTTGAGTCATGCTTGCGAACTCTTCTCTACAACCACTAGAGTCAGATTTTTTTAATAATAATAAATAGAGCTAAGCTTCTCAAAAAGGAGCTTGAAGTGGGAAAGAGGTAAATAAAGGCTGAAGAGCTTACACTAACTGCGAACTTCAGGTGTGAAAGGGGGATGGAGCTGGTGTTACCAAGGAATAGCTGAGAAGGAAATCACACAGTGCGGCAGATGAACTGATGCAAAGAGTTAGGAGGTGTGTGGGCATCGAGGGGTGCTAAATGGGCACAGGTTTGGCTGCAGCTCGACTGGCAGAGGCTGGAAGAGGAGTCGGGGAGGCAGCAGCCAAATCACCAGCATCTGTGAACCCCCCCCTGCACGTGTGTGCCCCATCCTGCACGGGATCGTCAGGGAAGTATGGCTGTGCTTTCATCCAGTGATGAACAAAACCAACAAACAACAAGGCCTGGGTGATGGCGCAAGCTGGATCACGATACCCAAAGTACAATGAAATAACCTCTTATGATGATTTCAGCCCATGGAAAAACTAAATTTTGGTTCCAAGCCCAAAAATTATAATTTCTAGTGGGGAACTCCAGCTGCTTTTATTGTTGTTTATGCTTGTTATGTCCTGGCCTTGCTGCAAAATCCTCTGACCTGCCAGGTCTGTCCAGTTCTGCTGCCGCTCTCCAAACATCCCCTTTCACCAGGGAACATGAATATGCCTTCTCTGGTCCTGGTGGTATTTGAACAGCATCGGTTTGAAAACCTTGGTTGTAGTAACTTCTGCCAAATACAAGCGCACACACAGAACCACCATTCAATGGAAAGAAAAAAAAAAAGCTGAAAAATATGGTAAGGACACAATTTAAAAAATACAGAGATTTTAAGGTGTTAAGGTGCCTAAATAATTATTGGAAGATGTGTCACTGACCCCTAGCCAGCTCCATCTCAGTCAAGACCCGACCAGCAAAGCCACTCACTTGTGTCTGCCAGACTGGTTGCGCTGCAGCGTTTCCGTGTTGTGACATAAAATTTGGCTAGGTTGAAACAGATTAAAAACATATTTTTTTACTTATGGTTTTTCTGTTACGACAGTAACAGTTGTGTATCTCTGACTTCACTGAAATACAACGTGTTGGAAATTAAGCAATCACTGTAGCTGTCTTTTAGAAAGTAACACCTCAGAGGTGTAGCCGGACTAGGCAGTCTGAACTACTACGCACCCAGCGATGCTGGTCCAGTGATGATGAAGAGCAGCTACACTTGATCTGGTATTTATGAAGGAGGAATTACAGGTTGTCTCCAAAAACATGTGCTCAGTCTGGCAGGAAACAGGCACCAGAGATGTATTTCGCATTACTTTTGAAGTGGGAATGTGACAGGGCAGGGATTTGCTGGTCAGCAGGGAATGGCAACAGGTGTTGTCTCTTCGGATATCACAGTTTTGGGATGAAGGGAACAAAACCAGGACGTTCCAGCATCCTCGAGATTAAAATAGAACAAGATCAGTTGCATTACTTCAGTTTTGGGAGTATGGGGTTACATCCAAACTCCTCCTCCTCCTCACTGGCTCCATTGGTACCCACCTTAGTGGGGAGGAGGCTTTCTTTTCTGTATCAAAATCCGGATTTCTGTTTTTGATGCGATAGAATAGAATGCTCCTGCACGTCGGCGGCAGGCTTTGGGGCTGTGCTCGCCCGCCGGGCCCCGCGGTGGTCCCCAACTCGCCCCGCTGCCCGCGCTGGCACCGCCGGTCCCTGCTAGCTGGGGGCGCCCGCTGCCCGAGCCGCCGGGAGGAGGAGGAGGAGGAGGAGGATGTTCCAGTGGGGCTGAGCGGGCGTCCCCCCGCGGACCCGCCTTTCCCGGGTGCCTGTGAGCCGCGGGCAGCCGCGCACCCCCGCGCCCGCCCCCTGCTCCCGGCTGCGCTCCGGATCGGGCCCCGGGGAGCGGGGCTGCCCCGGTTCCCCCCCTCCCCGGCGCTGGCGGGGTCCGGCCGGCCCCCGCACCACCTGTAGCCCCCCTTTTCCGCCCCAGGTACGGGCCGGTGGAGGGGTCGGGGCCGGGCTCCATCCCTGTCCCCGTCCCCATCC
>VYZM01017511.1:599758-617286 GCA_013398915.1 Dromas ardeola
CCGCCCCGGCCCCTCCGCGCTGCATGAGGGCGGGCGGGAGCGCCGGGCATCGCCCGGGCGGCGGCGGCACCATGGTCCGGCCGGGCCGGCTGCTGCGGCTCCTGACTCTGCTGAAGTTGCCCTGCTGCCTGCTGGAGTTGCTGCTCTGGGAGGCGGCCCGGGGGCAGGAGATGTACGCGCCCCACTCCATCCGGCTGGAGGGGGACATCACCCTGGGCGGCCTCTTCCCCGTCCACGCCAAGGGCCCCCCGGGCGTGCCCTGCGGGGACATCAAGAAGGAGAACGGCATCCACAGGCTGGAGGCGATGCTCTACGCCCTGGACCAGATCAACAGCGACCCGGACCTGCTGCCCAACGTCACGCTGGGCGCTCGCATCCTGGACACCTGCTCCCGAGACACCTACGCGCTGGAGCAGTCCCTCACCTTCGTCCAGGCTCTCATCCAGAAGGACACCTCCGACGTCAGGTGCACCAACGGGGAGCCCCCCGTCTTCGTCAAGCCGGAGAAAGTAGTTGGAGTGATCGGGGCGTCGGGAAGTTCCGTGTCCATTATGGTGGCCAACATCCTCCGGCTCTTCCAGGTAGGGCTGCGCGGCGCCGGGCCGGGCGGGTGCCGGAGCTCCTTCCCGGCCGTGCCGCGGGGCTCTGCCGCCGCTCTCAACTCCCTGCGTGCCCCTTCGGGTGCTTCGTTTGCCTCCCCGCCGGAGCATCTGGCCTCCCTCCCAGCCACCCTCTCTCTTTCAGCATCCTCCCCCGTCTCCCTTCTCCACGATACATGGCACTTTCTGGATTTATCGCCCCATTTGCAAGAAGCAATCCGTGAAGGGAAAGAAGGGGGAGAAAAAAAAAAAAAGGCGATGATTGAGATGGGTTTGCGTTAGAGAGAAATATGGCTCGGCAGAGATGCGGGGGCACGGCCGGGACGGGCTTCGCGCATGAAATGTCCGCGCTGTGCGGGGGCAGGGGGCTGGCAACACCCCCCAGGGTCGGGGTGGGGGACCGAGGGGGGCTGTCCCCGGCGGCGCTTGGCGGAGACGGGGCTGCGCTGGGCGACCGCAGGCACCCAACGGCAGGGGCCGGGCTCCCTCTGCCCTCCGGGGGGGTCCGGAGCCAGCCCAGACCCCCGGCTGACCGGCGGGGGGGGGGAGGGGGGCGGGGCCGGGGNTCCCGGTGGCGGGGGGCGGCGGGCCGGGCTCCAGCTGCAGCCCGGGAGCGCGGCTCCGCTCCGGCGGCTCCGCAAGCGCCCAGGGATGAGCGGAGTCGGCGGGGGAACGAAGCGTGTGTGTGTGCGGGGGGGATGCGCTGCGGCGCCCGCCGCTGCCATCGTGCCCCGCTCGGCGCCGGGGCTCGGCGGGGCGCGGAAACCTGTGTGTGTCCGTCCCCACCCCCGGCTGCACCCTCCTGCCCATCCCCGGTGCCCCAAGCCCGGGAGAGGGCATCCGTGCAAGGCTGAGCCGGGGTTTGCATCCCCGGGGGTGGGGGGGTCCCCCCCCGACCCCCCCGGGGACCGGCACCGAGCACCGGGTGCTCCTCGGCAGCGATCGCGGATGCAGCGACGGTGACGGAACCGCCACCAGATGCATCGTGAGCAGTGGAGTTTCTCGCTTCCTATCCTACGCCTTCGCATGCGGAAGGTGGTGGTGGGGGTTATTTTTGTGCAGCGGGCGGAGAGATCCCCCGCTTTTCCCAGCTGGAAACTTGTGAGGTTTTCACGGCAAATCCACTCTCTGCTGTCAGCAGCCACCTTTCCTCCTTATTCCCATCCGGCTGTCGGTGCCAGGTACGGCCGTCATATGCAGGACAAACGGAGCGATGCGCCTTCTCCCATCACTGCCCTTTGCACTGCCCAGCCGGGCTCGGTCCTGTCCGTTTTCCTGAAAGAACACCAAGGATCTGGTTTTGTTTTCCTTGCTTGCCTCCCCCTCTTGGCAAATTAACATGCGGCTTGTATTGCTTCTGGATTCGGTGGTGTACTGAATCTCTAACAATTTGTGCGGCTTTAACGTGCTGCTCTTTGTATTTGAAATGCTACCTCTGAGAAAGCGGCCCCGCTTGCGTGTGCAAGCAAGCTTGGCATCGCTAGGTACGCTGTACTTATTTCTGTTCGAGACTTTTTGCATTGCAAACACCCTTTCCTGGGCTGCAAAACAGATGATCTCATGTTCTGCTTGAGCTGGAGCCGAGAAGCTTGGAAGGATGTGAGCGGAGTTGAAGTTCTGCTGAAGTACTGGTTCAGCAGATGCCGATCTGTTGTAGGCTTCCACCGGGCAGTAGAAGGAAATCAGGCAGCTGGTTTATACCGAATCTCATTCAAGAGCAAATCCCGGGCACTCTGTGCCGAGATCTCGCTCAGGAGGAAATCCTGGGTGCTGAGAGCCGTTCGTATAATGCCACAAGACCTGCAAAATCTTTGGGGATAGGTTACATAATGGAGTTTGCAGAAAATAAGACATTTAGGCAATTTCTGTATTTATATAAAACTAAACATTTTAACGTATTGTGACTAAGCATCTGCTCAAAATTGCTTTTTAACCAAATCATCCAGAAAGCAGGAACTGGGACATACTGAGAGGTTTTACTGAATATGTATTTTACAGCTCGGTTCTGCCTTCTTTGAGCAGATTTTTCATGCAACAAAACTGTTCCCTATTGTTCTCTCCTCCTTCAAAACACAGTTGAGAACACGTCCCAGCCAGAGAGAAATAAGAAGGAACGAACTATTTTGAGAGAGGAGGAGAACTGCACCTATTAAGCAGCAACTAAGTCCTGTTGCGTGGGGGTGGGTGAGAAGCTGTAAATTATTGGGGGGGGGAGGGAACCCCAAGCAACTACCCGACCACAAAAAAACTTGTTAACCTAAATACTTTGAGATGCATGAGTCGTTGCAGGCAGCTTTTCTCATGGGTCACCATAGTTTTTAGTGAGCGTGGCAGTGTGGTGAGGGGTGGGTGAATGGCTCTTGAGCACTTACTTTCATGCCCAAACTGCCTTTTCCCTGACATCTTGTAGATGAGAACTCTTCCCATCTGTGGAGGCCTCTGCAAAGAAATCTTACTAGTGTTTACATTTCTCTGACAGTATCTTGGAAGAGAAGTATTTGTACTCTACCTTAATGTATAGAGAAAAGATATATATAACCCGTACAGAGCACAGCGGGGTTTCCTCAGCCAGCTGTTGATGCTTAAGGGGCTTTCTCTCCAGGGTGGGTAAGATTGAGGCTCTTCATCTTCCTCTCTGCATGTGAAGTTACGATATCTCTGCACGCAGCTCACCTCTCTGTCCCCAGCACAGCACAGGGGTTTGGGAGCATCTTCAGCTAATGCCAACAGGTGGATCAGCAGGGGGAAAGAGCACCGAGGTCCTCTGGTTTGAATTCATCCATGTAATTACTGTTTGAAGTTGAAGTAGGAGGCTTCCTTTTGTAAAAAATGATGTGAAGGATCTACATTACACTTGGGCTTTTTCCTGTGTGATGAAAGCAGAAGTGTGTGTGTGTGTGTCCCACCTTCATCTCTCTCCCCACTTATCCCTGCATTGCACCTTCGATAAAAGACGATGGGAGCAGTCGGGGCGGGGGTTTCCCCAGAGCCGGGGATGGCACTGCGTCCCAGCTGCGCAGAGCTGCTGCCGGAGCGAAGGGAAGCCGTAACCCCGACTCTGCCTGCCGTTGGGTGACGCGCTCGTGCTGATGGAGCCAAGCTGCCGGGACTCAGGCGCAGGCAGAGCGGGTCATTGCTCTCTGAGTCACCCGGGATGCGTTGGAGATGGGCACAGACACTGCCAACGAGGGCAGTGTGTCTCCTCAGGCCACATACGTGAGGATTCCTATTCCAAAATTACAGCTAATGAGAGAGGTGGCTACCGGCACAAGCGCAGGGTTTAGAGGAAGGGGGAGGCTTTACACCCGAGTTCAATGTCGGTCATGGCCGTGAATGGTGTGTGGGACCTTCCCTGAGTCACTCCAGTTACAGTATTAAGAGCATCCTGGCTGCGCACCGAGTCCTTCCTCAGCAGCGAGTTAGACCCCAGCTGGCACCGTTGGGTGTTTGATTCTCTTCTGAAGCCAACGCAGACGAGCTCTCTCCAGTTGGCAATGGCTTACTTCGGAAGGGGTAGAGCTGGGGGGGGCGGGTCTGGCTGGATGTATTATTTCTGCATCGCTTATTTACCTTCATCCTCTTCAGAAGCGGGGCTGCGAGCGCCCTGGCAGGAGTTAGTGTGAGATTAACGCAGCCCTTTCTGAGCGCGTCCCTCTGTAGCCCGGAGCTCCTGCTCTCCAGGGGCTGTTCCCATCCCAGGCCCGGCCGGGTGGGACTGGGAAGCGCTGGGAGCGGGGCTGTGCGGCGCAGGGGTCCTGCCCAGGGTCCCTCTTGGCTGCAGGGCCTGGGATTAATGCAACGGGAGGGATAATACCGTGTGCGGTGGACCATAGAGATAGGAACACGTGAATATTCAAGTATGTCAAATACAGCGACTTTTTCAAAATACAATTCTATTAGAGCGTGCCAATAAATAGCATGCCGACTGTAAATTAAATATCTGTTCTAAAAATAAATCAGAAACAATTTGGAAAGCTGTTTCCAAATGCATCAGGGAGTTCAAGGCAATATGTTTTTAGGCTGCTAGTTTTGCATTGAAAAAAAAAAAATACTGTTACTTCAGAGTGTCATAGTTTTCCTTACAAATTTAACTTCATGAAATTCAATAACTATGCTGAAAAAAATTGCCAAATGTTTCATCTGTTTCATATTTTCTGGGAGTAGATCCATGCAAGATGGGGAATATCATCACACTGATTTCTTTTTTTATACTGGAAAACTAATTTTTGGACTTCCTTAGAACTGCAGACTTCTCATTACAAGCTGTAATAATGAACTAATTACTGCTTCAGGTTTCTGTCCTCAGTGGATGTAATTTTAAATAGTCAATCAACAATCGTTCTTTCTTGGCCAAATACCTTTTGCTTTTATCAGTGATGGTTCTTGCGGCCCATGGGAGTGTGTTACCAAGACCCTTCAGGGAACTTTTTAGAAACCAGCACGGGATAAAGGAACACGACGAGACTGGGAGCGTAAGTTGAAACTTCCCGTGTATCCCTTGGGGGCTTTTGGCTGTATTTCCATCTGCGGACACCTTCGTACTAAGAAGGATGAAAGTTACAATGCTGCCTTCTGCTCTAGACACAATGAAGCCAGTAGAAACGTGATTATTCGGAAAGGAATACAGCAGGAAAGTGCAGCTCTGAGCTGGATGCTGGTTTTTCCTTAGAAAAGGGCGTGCGTTTCCCAGGGCTGAGTGAGGACGCCCATCCTCAGGCTGGTATCAACAGGCTGTCGCTGCCTGAGCCCCAACGTTCGAGGTGCCGCGACTGGCGTCGATGGAGATTGTGGTTCTGTCTCAGCTTCTGCCAGGAGGAATCAAACTTGGCTCTGGGCAGCCATTGGTGCCTGTTCCTGCTGGGTTTGCGGCTCGGGCACGGGGAAGAAGGACGAGGGCGGGATGAGAATCGCTTTACAGAACGTGTGATCCCATGATTTCAAGAGATTCTTCTCAAGTGTTTGGGTTTTAATTCATTTTATGCTGTGCATCTGATCAGTTTCTACAAAATCCTTCACTCACGTGTTTGCAAACTGATTGTTCCTTCCTCTCTCCGTCCAGTTTGTTTAAGTTTTCCCCAGGAATATGGGATATAGGCCCCAAGGTTTCCATTTGTCTGGGTTCTGGGTGCAAAACCAGAGACCCATGTTGAGCCCCCTCCTGATGAACTTGACTTAACGAGATGGCAGTAAATGGCCAATTTACCTGACTGCAATGTACCTGCCACAGGGGGACTATGGGTTATTGCCGGTATTTGGGAAGAAACTGAACCCACTTTAGCAATATTTTTCTCTAGATGCTAACGTATTTTGAACTCATTACCTGTTTATTGCATTTTCCTCTTCTAACTGTTAATAAGACAATGCTGGTGTTAGTACATGGAGTAATGATTCATTTTGTAAAAGATATTTCAGGAAAACTATGCATTTTTCAGTTAGACTCACATAAAGACTTTAACAAAAAGCTAAGATAGGAAATGATAAACATAAACATTAATTCTTTGCCTCTTTAAAAAAAAAAAAAGCTTTTGTGTTTCTCAGCAAGCTTTCATTTTCATCAGCCTCTAAATATTTGTCCTTGTTACTGATGCACTTAATACATGTCAACAAGCTGAGCCATGCAGTTCTACTGTAATGTTGTTGAAATATTGGGCTACGTTTAATAGATGTGGAATCTTATTTTGCCTGTATAAATCAAAAGTAAAGGAAAATCCTCTCTTCAACAATTCACGTGTTTCCATGTGGAGTTACTAATGGTTGGTTGTAGGTGCTGTGAATATATTTTTCTGGAACACAGTGTTTTGGAGGCAAAATTTATTTTCTTGACAAGGCAAAACTCAATATTAACAATAATCTTGGCTCTTAATCTATTTTCGAGTGTCTCTCTGTAGATGTTAGATAGAAGGGATAGCGAAGAGTCATGTGGAAGACGGCTGGCCCTGCCAGGAGAGGGACGGTGGTGCTTCCGTGAGCCAAAGGGTTTGCAGATCCCTGGGGCTGGGGGCAGCACAGGGGGAGGCTGGAGCCTGGCAGCTTGGATGGTGAAAGCGTGTATTCACCAAGTACAGTCGTGCAATTCCCAATTTACTCTTTGAAATGAAATAAGGTGACCTCTTTGGAATGACAAATGGAGGGATCATTTCAAGGCATTAATTTTTATGAAAGAAATATTGATCTGGTTTTGAATCTCATAACACTAATACTGTAAAACTACATGTACTATATTCTGTATTTTATTCTATTAAATGGGTTTTGCTTGGAGGCATTAAAACCATCCAACACAATACTCTGCATCGTAATATCAGATGTTGTTATTTCTATTTATGCTGATACTCAAATTAATCTCAATGAGTGACAATGCTGACTGTCCCAGACATAGGACTATGATGAATTTTATCATAATATTGGAAGATACGAAGCGTGTAATTAAGGCTGTTTGGCGAGCATGGAATCCAATATAGTCAGGTCATTAGTGTGGTGGAGTCGGTATCCAGGCAGAGAGAAATCTGAAGAAAAACAAGTATTTCGAAAGCCTTCCTCATTAGTGATGATTCACAAGGTCCTGTAAAGCTGAAGGCAGCAGTGGTATCCTTAACCATCGCCAATTTAGCTGAGAGTAAAGCATCGTCCTCTTATGGACCACTAAAATGTGGTGGCCCTGCCCTGCCCCAGGCACCGGTCACTCCTGCACAGTCCTTTTACCTTGCTGGAGTAGCTCTCACACCTGCAGGGCTAGCATAGCTCTTCAGGCGATGGTACTACATCGGGAAGAGCGACTTCAAACGGCAGCAATTAATATGTAGGCGTGGTCTAAGAGCTCTCTAATTTCTGTGTTCCCGTGTCACAGGGCCACCGTGCCACCCCACTTCAGCAGTATTGCCCAACATCCGTCTAATGTAGTCCATATGGTGGTAAGTGATGCTTCTGCTGTGCCAGTTGGGATGCTGGGGAGGGGCACTGGCATGCCGTATGAACGCGAGTGTGTTGCAGAGTATATATCCTCTTATTCCCTGGCTGACGGGGTAATGCAGCCAATGCCTCACTTCCAAGTACTTTTAAATGAACTTGGCAAGCGTGCCAAAGCCCCCGTGAAGTGCTCCTAATTAGAGATTGCCTTTCTCCTCGCGTTGAGATCATGTGAAGCGCTCGGACTACCTGGCCTCTGGTTTAAATGGGAAGAGAAGGCAGACTTGGGAGCGAGACCTTTGCGCACAATGCCACGTGCTGCCTGCTGTGGCGCAGATAAAATCTTTTCCCATGT
Source organism: Dromas ardeola (assembly GCA_013398915.1). Taxonomy (NCBI): domain Eukaryota; kingdom Metazoa; phylum Chordata; class Aves; order Charadriiformes; family Dromadidae; genus Dromas; species Dromas ardeola. Next base: position 607,616 of record VYZM01017511.1, read on the forward strand.
AGGGCACATCAAATATCTCTATTTTTGTTAAAAGGCTAGCCTGACCTGTGGGGGTGGAGGGGACAGAAAGGGGCAGTCTTAGGTTGCAAGATTTAATTTTGATGATGGTTCTGCTTAGTGTCTATGAACACGTTCATCTGTGTAGGTGTTTTTATATATATATATAAATATATACCTGCATATATCTAAAAAAATATATTTTTATACTGTAAACATAAGGGACCTGTCTTTTAACATCTGGCTCAGGGCTAAGGCTGGGAGGGGGAGAGCAGGCAGGAGCCCCGGGCCATGGCGGGTGAGGATGGGATGGAGCACGCCTCCGCTTCCGTTGACTGCCGCTGCTGTCAGTGTGCCCACAGTCCTGTCACCTGCTTGTTTGGCTTTTCCATTCTGTCTGTCTCACATTATTATGATGTTAGGACTCAGAAGAATCAATGATGTGTGATTAATAGAGAAAAGATGTGGTTTAGTAATACAGAACCACCTCAAAGGCGTTCAGCGGTACAGTCGACGGGTTGTGTTCAGGCTTGGCTCTTCCTACCTGGGAAGTGAGTGAAGGGAGGACGGGCGGAAACCGTGATGGAAAACAGGGGGAAGAGCCCAGAGAGGCGGGTGTGTGGCTGGTGCAGGGTGAGAGGGTGCTGGAAGGAGGATGCTCTGCAGGACTGGCTCTCCCTCTCTTCACCATCAGGAGCCTCAGCTCTTCCCCCAGCAGAAGCTGGGGTGGCTTTCTGGACCCCGGCACAGGCAGAGAGGATGGACAATGGGGCTGTGGTGGCTCTTCCCTTTGTGGCAGGCCACTGGCCATGTGCCTGCCGCCTTGGTTTCTGCCCACAGGCTGCTCTGAGGCATCAACGGGAGAGTCAAGGGGTGGAGGAGCTGAGAGTGGTCACTGTGCATTGCCCTGGTAGGGGCGGCTGGAAGCATCTGAGGTTGATTCTGGTATAAGCACAGCTCAGATCGGTGACACAGGAGTTGCAGGGAGGATGCAGCCCCGTCAGTGTGTCACACGGTGGGTAACTGGCACGGGCTGCTTGCTTTTGCCCAAGGGCAATGCCTTGCTGGAGCTGCTTTACTCCTTCCAGTTCAAAAGCCAGATAATCTGGACCTGGCTTTGGTGTGGTCCCTGTGCTCCACCACATGCTGTAGATGTGCCCTTAGATCTTGCTCTTACAGATTTACAACTGTTTTTGGCTTTTCACTTGCGGGTATAACAACTGCTGACAAAGCCAAAACCTTAAGCTGTAGCTGTCCTGAAAAATGACTCTGATCCAGGTTCTCCTCAGGCGGGTTGATACAAACCCGTATCTCCACATCCTTGGTAAGAGATTTGGTGGCTGACAGCAGGACGTGGCAGCCAGCCCGGTGCTGCTGGGGGTGCCCGCAGCCCCTGGGGTTCAGCGCGAGCATCGCCACGGCCGGTGCTGCAGCCTTCATGGGAGCTGAAGGGCGAGCTCTGCCCTGCCTTTAAACACCCCTTCTCACTGGAAACATTAAAAAAGTTGATTGTAGTGTGGTTTCCAGGGTTAGCTGGAAACGCCACCCTTTTTGTTCATAAACCAAGATTCAGTTATAGAAATGACAGTGTAAAAGTGAATATGTATCCCTGCATGTGATTTTTATAGCAGCCATTTAGTACTATCCTACACAAAGGCCCTAAGCCTAACTTTTCTTAGAAGAGTGCCCATACCTAAATAGGACTATAAATCCAAAGATTGTAGAGGATGGAGACACACACTTATCTTAGCACAAATTTCCAGCGTTTTCTTTGGATGCTCCAGCTCTGGCTGATGTGGGTGGGAAGGCAGCAAGCTGGACGGGGACCTGCCTGACTTGGACCGATTCAGGCGGTCCCTTGTCCCTTTGTCCTGGTGCCACCCCCTTGACCTCCCGCTCCAGCCCCCTCGGGTGCCCCCCTCCTGTGTTCTGGGGGTGGGGGTAATCAGCGTGGCTCCTTCCGTGGTGAGTCACTGGTGGGAGATGGGCTGGTCCTGGCGGGTGCTTACCTAACTTCTTTTACAAACTTCTCTGAAGAATATTCTGCAACCTCCATGGAAGATTTTTTCTTTTTTTTTTTTCCTCTTAATAGTCAGCTTTCATCCTCTTTACTGGAAATTTTGCTGGTGTTGTTTTGACTGTACTTTCACAGCATGCACTGAGGCTTAAGTGCAACACAAGATGCAATGGGTATATCTTCCTGAAGCAAGACTTTTGCTCTCCCCTCTATCCTGGAAGTTGGGTACGAAATATTAGAGGTTTTGAATTCTTTAGTGAGAGATATTTATCCACAGGATTAACACTCACACAGCTGGGACTTGTGAAACTCCACCTCTCTGATTCAGGCTGGAGATGTTAGCCTAAATTTCCAATGGTCTGGATGGGTATTAGTGGCTATTTTCAATTCCCTCTCGTCCCAGTGATGCATTTCCAGTCCAGACTACCTCTGTTTAAAAAAAAAAACAAAAAAAAAAAAAAACACCACAAAAAAAACCAAGAAAAACTCCACAAGAAGCTGGCTTCCACAACAGCCTTTGTTTTAAGAACTGGAAATTTTCCAGATGAAAATAAGAAAATCCCAATTCTCTCTATTCGGTATGTTTGATGGAGATGACAGGGTTCAGGATCTCAGGAGGCCTTTGTGCCTGCGTGGTCTCAGACGGGAACACGCAGGTTCGGTGCCTCACAAGTTTGTTTTCTCTGCTGCCATTTTAGAATTTGTGTAGAGTAACATTCTTCAAGCTCATATGCAGAAGATTTTCTAATAAATTTATTATTTCGTAAAGATTTTAATAACAGTAATTATGCATTCATCAGAATGGAGATTTGTTTCAATGTCATTAAATTCAGCCTCATAATTATATGCATGGTATTTTTGTACAGAGTACAAACTGAGTGCAATTGCTTTGTAAATGTATTGCAGCACTTGGCGACACAGGAGGAATTTACATCTTTGCAGGATCGTCACCTCCAGCTATTGGCCTCTTCAATATACCAAGAAAAAATGGGACAGCAGGAAATTTTCTTCTGTGAGAATGGAGGATTTGGGCCTTAAGAATTGCAGTAGGTTTCTATTTCCAGCAACAGCAAATGATCTCCTTAAAACACGCTCACAGATAAGATGCAAATTGTGAGGTGCGGAGGTGGCAGTTGTGCCACAGCTGATGGGGTTGTGCGGAACCGCACAGACGGACTGTGGGGGTCCCTCGGGGAGCCCTGTGCGCGCACCCCGCGGCAGCCACCCTGCTCGCTCTGCTCTGGAAGGGCTGCTAAGGCCGACGTGAGTTTACTTTTGAAATTAAATTTATAAATTTTTTTTGTGATAAGTCTATATGGCTTTTTTTTTTTTTTGGACACAAATTTATTTGCCGGTATCCTGAGATAAACACAGACAAGTTAGTTTTTAAAGTTCTGCTGTTGGCAAAGAAAGCTGGACTAGATGGACTGCCACTCTGATAGGAAATTGCCTTTTCACTGTGAATATGGCCCTGGGAGAGCCACGCATTTGCTGCTTTCTGGTTAAACACATCTTGGAGATTAATCAATATTTTTGTTTTCAGTCAGGGTATCAGAGACCACTAATATTTAATCCCAGTAATACAAGACTCCATGTAACACTTAATTTAAACACTGAGGATAGGTATAAGTGTATACTCTCTAATTTAAAAGTGAAACAAAGATTATCTTTTTTTCCAGGATGAGCTCAACTGGCTGTAGATAGAGCTCTAATGCTCATCTTAAGTTGTGACAGTGTATCCCGTGTATCTCAGTACTTACTTTCCATGTTAAAAAATCAAATAAATCAAAAGCAACTTGATCAAATCCTGCGTATCAGCCTGTATCTTGTGTATCTCAAGGGCAAAACAGAGTTTAGTATTCACTGTGTTACATTCTCCATTGATTACCCGGTCCACAGCCTTCAGCATTTAAATTTTCTTTGACGTTCGTGTCCGTGACCACCTCTCTTGTGCTGTAACGCTTATTCTGGTGATGTCCAGTATTTGCTGCTGCTCTTTCTGAAAAACTTCAAAGTTCAGAGCTTGCATCTCTGCTGATGCAGCCAGGACAACCTGCGTCACCTCCTCACCATCCTGGCCTCGCTATTGCCTATAAAATGGAGTTGATAGAGACCCCTTGGGTGTATTGTTAATGTAACCTTCCTTATCGTGTCCTTTCCCCTTGCTGTTTCTCTTGCATTCTCCATCCCTACCCGCAAGGATAACCCTTCCCACCCCGCCTGCCCTCACACAAGGACACGTTGGGACCATGGCTTCCCTGAGGTCCCTGAGGACCACCCCCCTCTTCCTGGTTAATGCGGGGTGAGGGCACAGCTGGGTTTATTCAATTTAACAAAGTGATGCTGTATGGTTGGGGCCAAGTTCCCTGCTGATGGATATAAGTGGAGCTCTGACAGCTTACACCGGCTGAGGCTGTGGCTTTCTTTTCTATGTATTTATTCCCTTTGGTAAGGGTACGTTCCCCAGTTCTGTGATCTTTGGGGCATCAGGTATGCTGAGATGCCCTCAGCGTGTGGTCGTTTCTCATATTCGTCTCACAATGAAGAGATGAATATGAAAGAAGATTTACGTTAACATAATGTATGGCTGAAAGCTAATAAATTCTCCTGTTGCCTTGAATTTATTGACAGGTCATAAGAGCCTAGACAGCATCACCACCAGTTTTAGTTCTGCTAGTGCCTTGCCGCTAGAGAGGCAAGACTAAATGCCCGGAGTTATTTCCCATGCTGATCCCATCAAGATGGAGTCCTAATAGCTAGGATCAAGGCCAAATCCCATTTAATAAAAAAATGGCAGGAGTAAATCAAAAGTTAAAGGGAAACTGTCAACTCAAATTTGGCTGGAAGTTGTTATTTTTATAGAAATAAAATCCAGCACTAATAGAGATGTTTTAGTGATTTTTTTTAAAGAAGGTAATTTTGCGGTAGTACTTGAACACACAGACGTGATATTGACAATAAAAATTAATTAAGTGACTTTTTGTGGTTTTGTAGTTTTTCTATCTGACAGCAGTACAGAAAATCTCAGAGTCTTAGCGACGAAAAGGAAATTATCTCTTTAAGAAGCATATACCGTTACTACAGTGAAGGATTCTCAAAATTAGGAAAGGCTATTTTGATGTCTTGATTCCCCAGCAAGTCTGTGGCAAGTGGGAGCTCCATGCCTGTCCCAGTGCTTGAAAACATTTCCTGTAGTAGAGCATTAATGTCCTAGGTAAAGCGGTTTGCGCGCTGTACAGATTCTGGAAGTTGACACAGAAAAAAATTAATTTTCCATCTGCCTGCAGCAACCGTGATGGCATCAGCCCTTAGGGAGTTACAGCTGGTTTTCACTTGATTAGCTAAATTGGATATGTGGAAATGGAGAAATGATTTGACTTCTTCAAGCCTTACGGAGGATGTCTGGGACTGCCGCCGAAGTCAGTCTGTAACACGCTGAGATCTGAAACACATCCCAGTGTTCGAGCGGGTGGATGGTGTGTGGGGCTGCAGAGCAGAGGTGCTCGCGTCCATTGAAAGGCAGCTTTCCATCTTTAGGAATGATTTTTTTTTTGTGATATGATAAACTGTGAAGGGCACTAAATCCATGAAGAAATGAAAGAAATCACAAATATAGTTTTTCCCACCTGTGATAAATGTGTTTTGCTAGAGAATCAAATTGTTATTAAAAAAGCCTTCAAACCCTGTGCTTATTTTCTCAGGAAGAACCTTCTTACATTTCAGAAGAAAATAAATAACCGCTAAGCACAAAAGCTCTGAGGAATGAGGCTGATCACTCTTCTATAAAATGTCCTGCTTGAGACAAGCCAAGCTTCTGCTGCTGTCTCTAAGAAATCCATCTGTTAGTGAAGTCATGATTGCGTATTCAAATGTGCATTATATGCCTGCATTTATGATAAATGCACATATGTGAAACAAAGCCCGTATTTGTTTCTGAGCATGGATCTGTGCTGTGCTATAACTCTGCACTTAATGTGTAAGTATGTAATGACTCTTTTCCTCATTATCGTAACCCAGGGGTTGATCCCCGCTGGAAACTCTTCCCAGCCCTGGTGGAAATGCCCGATGCAGAATCCGAGCAGAGCTGTCAGCCATCGCACCGCGGGTCGGGGGCTCCTCTAATGGGCAACGGGGCACCTTGTCACGGTAGCCAGCGAGTAAACGCTGCAGCAGGCAAGTAGATGAGGTTTAGCATTCAGGCTTTCAACTATGAATAAAGTTGTTAACAGTTTATCAAAAATATGAACTGTGCCACAGGGCGAACTAGCTGATTTGTGGTACCTCTGTGTGGCAAATTACTATATGCGTTTCTATGCAATGCTTTATTTATACATATGGCTTTGTTTTTCCTTTTGCTACTCTTTCGAATTGAATTTTTTAGCAATAAATGTGTGTGCGTCTCCCTCTTCCCTCCCTCTGCCGTTCCTCACTCAGCTCCTAAGCAGGCTGGAAAATTGGTCTGACAGTTGATCCTAATCTCCAGGGTGAATTTTAGATAAGATGCTATTCGGTTCATGAAATAAAGTTTTTTTTTCTTGTGCCATTATAAAGGTATAGTTGAGCTAGCTAAACTAGCAAACTGTTCTTTTTGTCTTTCCTACTGTTTTTGTAGAGCATGTTAAATCTTATTACTTAAATTATTATAAATGTGGCACACATTAAAAATAACAAAAATAATGAGGAATAGCTTAAACACACAGTGAGGAGAAAACACGATCTTTCTCAATTGAACTGTGTTTGTTCTGTTCATTAATCTTTTTGTCATATTTGTTGACTGAGATTTTTTTTTTTATTTAATGTGCTCCATGAAGACAAATTAAGAATGCCGGTTATTTAATGAAATAAAATTGCACCGAGGTTTGTGCCGCTTTACCTCTCGGTTTTGTGCTTTGCGTTATGCCTGGTATCCTGAAAGTTTCTCAGTGGGGCTGAGGTTTGCTGAGAGGTGAGGTGGAACCTGGGCTGTGGCGCTCGTTAGGCTGGGGAAGGCTGGAAATGCGCCCAGGGCTTTGGCGCGTTTGGGGATTGTCAAAGCCAGTAAGCGGAAATAAAGTACATTTCCAGTTCCTTCCATTTTCATTTTATCCCAGCCTATGTCTGAAAACCAAATCATTATATTGATTGTCACTATAAAACTTAATAAGACATTTTGGTTTTAACTGGTGGCAGTCTTTTGGAGAGTGTTTCAATGGGGAAAATTAAAGTTACAATGAATTATTCAGACCCTTTGTTTGCGGTCATCCTTCTTCCCGCACCCATGCTCTTTGCATGATACTTCTCCCATGCTCTACGTTTGCAGGGTCGATTCCTTAGTTTGCTTTGGGGTGGCTAAATCCATGTTGACTTTGGTTGACCAGTGGGCAATGTAGGGATGCTTTGGCCTTCCTGTATTGGGAGCGTTTCCTCACGGTCCCCTGGTGACACTGGGACAGTTGATGACACAGGACCCAGTGACTCCATTGAAAACCTACATCATGCCTTATAGCGAGCCTGTAAGGAAAGTCTGTCTGCTGAGTGAATTACCTGGGATACTTATCGCAGGAAAAGGGCATATTCAGGCTAACTGACAGCCTGTCACTGCACAGAACAAAACACTCTCCTAAGCTACAGCAATTTTAAAAATAGAAACCAGGGAGAAAATGGACTTGAAGGTACATCGCGCTCAGACAGACGGGAATTGGCCCTAATGGGCCTTGAGTTGTGCTGGGGATGGAGGGTCTGCAGGCGCAGCAAGCTGCAGGTGGGAGCAAAGTTACTGCTCTCCTTTGTCCCCCCTTATCATTTTTTTTTGTTTTTCTTAATTTGGACAAAGGACTCCCTCAGACTTTTCCTTGTTTGGCTGCTGTGAGGGGCTGCTGGCGGCCAGGCTGCGTGTGATGGGGGAATCAACGCGGCTGCTCTGTAGGACTTGCTTTATTTTACAAAATAACTTGCACCATATGAAATCTGTTGGCCCTAGATTAGGTAATATCTGATTTCAAAAAGTAATACATGGCCTGGCTCCTGAGTCTAGCAGATGAGCACTTGCTGTAAGCCTAGGAAAGACGGAGACGTGATTTTTATCTACTCCTGCCTGCTCCTTGCTCTCAGTGCTGCGAGCTTTCCCTGCTCGTACCCAGGGACCGGCCAAATAACTCCCCCATCGCCCGGGACCCCCCGTGGGTGCTCAGACCGGTCTCCCGGTCTCCCTGCAGCCCGGGGATGCGCGGCAGATCCCCAGCACTGATGGCCGGGCTGAGCAGGGTCTGGCTGTTCCTTGTGCTCGGGTGGGGAGGAGTTCTCTGGAGCCTCTCAAACTTTTTGGCAAGTTTATTGTCAGAACAGCAAAAAAAAAAAGGAAGAAAAAATATATGTTTGCTTTCCAGGTCGTTTTTTCTCCCCTCACATCTCTCCCAGTGCTCACAAATTAAGTGGAATATGGTACAATTGGAATCTGTTTTCCTAAATAGTTGGCAAAGTGCAGTATGTGCTATTAAAGCTGAATCCATCAGCAGATGCAAGACCCACCAAGCACTTCACTTTTTTTTTTTTACAGGGATACGGCTCATTCTTAATATCAGGCATCACAGATGTCAAGAAAAATATTTTGAAGAAATTGTTTGGGTGTTTTTGACCTATAAAATAGACCCTGTCATAGAAGTCAGGGTGTAACTCAGCAGAATTTGTGTGTAGTGTCTAAATCCTTCACCATGAGGACTATCCTAAGTACATGCATCTGGAAAGCTCTCCAGCAAGGTTTTGACCTCAGCTGGGGCTTCTAACTGCTAGTATAATATTAAAAATATACAAATTATTGTAATGACAGTGCATAAAGAGCTGGGTTTTTTTGGCTGGAGTGAGTTGGTCAGCAGAATTGCAGAGATTGCCCTTACCTTAGGATTTTGCTCATTGTCTTTCAGAGACAAACGCAAAATCTACCCATAAATAACCAACTCAACATTTTCTTCCACAGCTTTCAAAAGAGAGAAACGCTGCCAATAGTCTAACAGACCAATAAAGTGAGGTGTCTTCTCATGCAAAAGAAAATCCTGTCCGCTTTTAACACAGATTAATCTCTGACTGCCAGGATTGATGACTTTTCAACATATCGTTTCTTGGCTTGAGATTCCCAGTTGATCAGGAGAACGATGCACATTATTTTGGCAATTTATTATTACCTTTATTGGTTTTGGTCGGATGGATGTGCTGGTATTGTCAACAGCTTCAATGTAAGGGTAGATGGAAAGAGTTGTGGTGAAATCTGGTTTCTGCATTGGCTAATACTTGTGCCTAAAGTAGCTTTGGGCATGAGCCAAAGGCGGGACGGATGGACGTGGAGTGATGAGTCTTAACCCCAGCCTGCGGGAGGATTAGTGCCTTTTTCTTGGCAGTACAAAGGGAATCAATGATATCTTTAACTTCTGTGTAAGAAACCTTATCCCTGAAGCGTCAGAAGTAAAACCTGGCTTTGGAGCTTCAGAAATGCAGGTGGTTGTTGCTGGAGTTCTGTCAGGACCAGCTTGCTGGCGTTGGTTTGAGCACTGTGAAAATCCAGCCCACCGAGATTGTGGGGATTGCTGGGACGGAGCCTAGCAGGAGGCAAATGTGTTCTGGCATTAGTTTTTTTCTTTGTGTTAAAATGAACTTCTCAGGTTAATTAGTTGATTGCCCCCACACC